>JANTEX010255697.1:0-12292 GCA_024741295.1 Macrocera vittata | reverse complement strand
AAAGATTGAAGGAAATCTAATTAATTTTATTGTGAAAGATTGAAGTAAATCTAAAAAAAAAACTCTTGAAAAAAAATGGGCGACGAGTGGGACACGAACCCACTCGTTGCCCATCTTTTTTAAAAGATTTTTTATTATCCCTTTTGAAAATCTTCACATTATCATCACACGTAGACACCCTGTAATAATATGTTCTTGTTGGGGCAGAGCCCGCCAATAAAATTGAAAAAAACTAAAAAATATACAAATTAATAAGTTATTAGTTTAAGAAGAAACTAACTTTGGCTCTGTTAATGAGGATTACTTCTAGATAAGTAAATGAAAAACCCAGATAAACGGCAATAGTTTTTGTTGTCGTACACAAGTTACATTTTAAATTTTCAACATTCCAGTTTATATTGTCCATTTAATTGCCACTGAATTGTGGTTTCACATATTAGATGGTACAAAACGAGATGAGATGAACACCATGTGCCTCGATTTTAAAAGAAACATCGTCATATTGTCTCGGAATCCCAGTCACTTTCAAATAAATTGCCGAAAACGAATAATTTTTCATATCACAGAACATGATATCTGTATCATATAAGTAATTTAAAAACTCACTACAAATCCTCATATTCTGAAAATAAAATAAAGGATAAACCAAATATTTAGAATTTAGGTGAAAGCTTCACATAAATCACGTTGCAAACTTTCACCACGGTGAAATATATATATATATATCAAAAAATAAATTTCGACGAACTCACTAAAACAATATTTATTGTTTCAATAGTAAAATTTAAATCTATGTACAATATTATAAAAATTGTCGAAAGAATTTCATATTTCAGTGAATTCGCCTAACAAATCAAACATAAAAACTAAATCCATTCAAAATAACATAAATGTGAAAAAAAAAACATTTTCAAAACAATGTAAAAAAGAAAGACTTTTTACATTATTAAGAAACATATTTCCTAATACTTTTTACATTTTTTTAAAAATGGATATTTTATACTCACCATGTTGCATAAAGTTGAGTTATATTTTGACAAAAAAAAATGTCGACAAAATCAATAAAATCCAAAGTTGAAAATAATTGGTTAGCAAGTGATGTGTGGAATCCTATTAGTTTTGGCATTTTAGCCCGTTTCAGGATGCGCTCCTCTGATAAATTCAAACAACTATTGTTGTTATGACACATAGAAAATTACATAAAAAATCTCTGCGAGATGTCACACGCATCAAAAATATATCATCAACTTATCAAATTTTGGTTCAAATCATGTAATTTATTACTTCGATAGTAAAATGTTACAGTAAAATGATTTTCATATTTAATTATACACATTCAGTACAATATATATCTGATACGAGATACTATATAGTTAAAAAGTTTTAAATACCATTAACGGTAAGTGCAATATATGTATTTGGGTTACACACTATAATCACTAAAAATACGTCTCAATTTTATTTAAAAAGTAATGACAAAAATTGTATAGTTAAGAAAATGAAAACATAAAAAAAAAATAAACAAAAAAAATCCAAGAGACCAATAATGGTTCTCTATTTGTACTAAATTATTTTCATGTCAAAACATAGAATCAATAATTCAAAGTATATAAATAATGATAATTTCGGTCACTTGGTATAACTAAAACATAACTTAGAAAAATAATCTTGGTGATTCCTATTAGTAAGAGATATTTATCATGTCTTGAAATGAACGTAAAAAAAAGTGTTCGCTAGTGTATATATATATGCTGCAATTATTAAATATTCTTATTTATTAAATGAGATATTTTAATCTATCTCTTGAAAATCATTTAAAATCGCCGACGCTTATTTTGAAATTGGCCATCATTATTATGCTGATTATTGTTTTGCCATTGGCCACGTTGGCCACCTCCACCTCGGTTGCCGCCGCCCATATTATTTTGGTGATTACCACCTCTCATATTTTGTCCAAAATTGTCCATCATGGAGTCCTAATATTAAGTGGGGATAATTGGTTTTATTTTATTTGTTGTGAATACATTCTCTGCCAATGTACGATATTCAGGGCATGTATATATTTGTTATATATCAAAAGTAATTGGCCTTTGTTATTCTATTGAGATTTTCTAGTTATTATTTCTGGATAGATCGTATCCGTAATTAAAAATAAATATAATCATATATACAAACAAAATATGTAATAGTTAAAGCCATGGCACATTCTTACATAGAAAAATATATTTAAACTTCCAGTTTATAATGATAATAATGTTTGTAGTAGTTAATATTTTGATAATACAATTTTTCTGATATATATCTTCAGAAAGAAATTAATCCACTGTATTATCAGTTACAGCAATACAAGATTGTCAGATAGAAGGAACGTAATTATAGTCGTTCTTATTAATAATTATAATAATACCAAGTGTAGACAAGCAGTAGTTTTACATCTTTTGGGGGTCACATCATCAATACTAAAAATCGAAAAATCATTCATACCCTAAATTGAGACTTGTGCATTGTGCATATAGGAAAGTATTTCCTTAACTTTCATTAGAAAATGATTGGATAGAAAAAAATAGACAAAGTTACAGTATTAGACATATTATTCTTTGTAGAAAAAGAATTGAGTACTTAAAGATTTTTTATCGTGTGTGGTTATAATGTATTTTACCAAAATATTTTATATATTTAGTCAACATAACAAAGTCCCTAAAACCAACGATTTGTTAGTTTAACGTTTTTTATCATAATAAACAATTTCTGTATCTCATCTAAAATAACCTGTTATCAAGGTTTTTTTGTTTTTTTTTTAAAGTAAGTCAATATTTATTAAAAATGTTAGCCAACATTGTGTGATACTGTGATAGATATCGTCCAAAAAAATATTGGTCGAGAAGACAAGTCTTAATGACAAAGTAACTATGTGACACATTGACACTCAACTAATTTAGACAAAGTTCTTGTTAAGGTTTCAGAAAAATATTTTTTTAAAACATTTAGGTTTCAGACATCTGTTTCATATTACTGTTTTGAAATTCGCATATTTCCACTGAGGATACAATTGTATTGTAGTTAAATCAATCATTTTTAATTTAATTTGTAGATTTTTGCATGCTAGCGTTTTAATAACTGTCGATAGTGTCCACCTGCTGGACTGATTAAAATAAAACATAATTTATTTAAAAAAAAACTACATTTTCATGTATAAATCTTATATGCTCCCGCTTTATTTGCAGAGAAATTAAAAATAAAATATTTTTATTGTGTTGAAACCAAACAACATACATTTAAATGCAGTTGGCACTGTATACGATAGTTATGTCAATTTAACAATTAAACTCCGTTATTCAATGAGATATTATGCTTACTACAAACAAGACACAGTAATATTTGTGTGTGGTTTTCTTTAAAAATTGCATTTCATTAGTAACTTTCAATTTAAAAATACAACTGGAATTCTCATTTAAGATACGTCAGATAAATATTATCGATTTTCAAATTACAAATCGGCCTATATTGGAGATTGTTCTTCATATCATGGGTCGCAAATATATGACCGACCTCCATTTTTTTTTTTTTTTTTTGATATATCTTTCAAAGAAAATAGAGCTCAAATTATTTTCCTAAATAGGGTGCCATACAAGTTTTCATTATAGGTATGTCGTAAATTAGTTTATAAATGAATATGTTTTTTTGTTGTACCTTATGTTAAACTATTTTCTAGTATGAGTAAGTAAACACTGGCAGATATTAGACAAAGTGTTTAGGCGTAATTTCAATTATATATATTAAGCCCACATGTATGATATGTAAAGAACAACATATTATTTAAAAACTTCTGTTATGTCAACCAGAATATATATGAGAGCTTAGGCATAAGACATGGCAAGCCACTTTTTGTAAATTTCTGACTTTTGTTCTATGATCTGCACTATTTTAAATTGTCTACACAATTCTCAAGACCGTTTTCCTATAACCAAAAATATGGCGTATATATCAGTATGTTTTATTCTTGCTTTTTCACTTTTTAGCGGTTTTATTGACTAACTGAAAACTAAAAACGCGTTTTTCTCGAAATCACAAAAGTGTGGCTTGCCATGTTTTATGCCCGAAGCACTCATATATATGTACATATATACTAGATAGAAGAGCAATTGCACGCAGTTGACATAATTTTTTCAATAATATGTTGTTCTTCACATAGCATACATGTGGGCTTAATAAATATAATTGAAATTACTCCTAAACATACACTGTAAAAAATTACCCTATAAAAATATATGCTCAAAAAGATAAAATTCCAAAATCACTTTTTGGCATTAGAAAAAAAAAATTGCACAAAACATTTCAGTAGTTTTAAAATATTACAAATCGGAGCTTGATGCATTAATATAGACAATATTTTTTTCTATCTGTAAATTCAACAACAAATACACCAAATTTTCAACCAAATTTTTTGATTTGTTTATTTTTGAAAATCCTTTGGCGCTCTAAACAGTTTCTAGACGCTCTTAAGAGCGTAATAAGACAGTTTTGGTTGACGACTGGGCCTGTTACGTTGATTTTTTGTCCATTGAAGCTATATTAAAAAAAATCAACAAGTCTGTGCCCACACTTTGGACAACATTTCGAGCTTGACATTGTCTGCTAACATAATCGTGTCCTAAAAAGGCTCTAAAAGTGGGAGAAAAAATATAGTCTTTCCCTATATGAGATCTTTGCAACACGTTTTTTCTTTTGGTTCCGGCATTAGAGGCTTGGGTATCAGCTCTGCTCTATTATCAACATTTTGAAAAAATTCAAATTGCAAAATCGGTTTTCTTATTTACCTGTCAATCGAAAATCGCATTGGCGGATGAGTACCGGTCACGGAGATCTGTCTGGGATAACTACGTATTACCCATTAGAAGTTGCTCTAAAGCGATGCTTAAAATTAAATTTTGTATGGCAACCCTATTAAGGAAAAGCTTTGATTTATTCTAAATATAGGAAATCAAAAAATATTGTGGGTCGGTCATACATTTTGATATCCTTCGGACCAAGGGAATGGAGTTAAGACTAGGTATACTAAAGTGTGTTAAAACGTCGACTTTTGGACTCTCCAACACATTCGGTTGAAATCAACGGGCATATTTAAGTTATGCTATCAAAGACTTATTTCTTAACCAACAGTAATAATTCTTATATTCCTTTTGAAGAAACCAAAGAAATTTTTGATGATGCAACACCATTTAATTTTAAACATGATTTATGGTTCGTCAATATATCGAATTTCATGTGCACAGCGGTATAATCGACAAATGTTGAAAAGCGATAAAAACGACAATTTAGCAGTTTATTTATTGTGTTACTTTCAAGACTAACCTTTAATGTTGCCTTTCTAAATGTTTGGCATACGATTGAAACGTAACTTATTTTGACAAAGCTGAGGATATATAAAAGTTGGTCGAATTTTCTCGGCCTAAACAAAAATTGTAAAAATTTTTGAGTTCAACTAGGGCTGTTCGATATTGAAAAAATATCGATATTATCGATAGACGATAATTATCGATAATTTCAAAAAAAAAAAAAAAAAAATCGATAATTATCGAAAATCGATAATTATATATAATTATCGATAACCAATAATTATCGATAATCGATATTTATCAATTATCGATAAGATCGATAATTTTTAAAATTATCAATGAATATCGATAAAAAATCCAGCCGTAATCCTAAAAGCCTGTACTATACAAGGAATACACGGGTTTTGAAATATTTTATTTCAACCTTTGTTATTAATTTAAATACAAACAATAAACAGAAAAGAAGCATTTAAGAAAGTTAAGTGATCGAATTAGGACAGTTTACAGACAAATTTAAAATAAATAATTAAAAACCAATGTTTTTAATTTATTACAATTTATTAAAATGGAGTTCCCGCAACTGCAAACTAACAATTCTATTAGAAAAATCTGTAGTATAGTCATTTTATTCTTCGATATTTTGCCAGCACATAGAACTGAGTATCAGCGATTTTCTGAATTTGCCGTCATGCTATTTAATCAAATAGTGAGTATTTATTTCAAGGATGAGTGGTCAAACAATGTTTCCTCTGCGTCCTCCTTTTTGGTTTGATCTCGAAATGAAAAGTAATTCATGGTTTAAGGTTTACTGTTATTAAAACGAGCGAAAGTTGTCTAAGTCGACAATCGATCTATGAAAAAGAACGTCGACATTAAAAATATGTCGATTTTACTGTGGACATTTAAAAAAATGTCGATATTTGGTAAATTTGAAAACGTACTCATCTTGATATTTACAAAGATGTCACTGATGTCGGAATAAAATGTTTAATCATGATTATATAAAATTTATTGTAGATTTTTGGGAAATAATCTATTATTGGGAAGTCAGGTTAACATTTACACACTTCAGACTATCAAAAAAAAAAAAACTAATGTTAGTGTTTTTATCTTTTATCGCATGCGTCGGAGAAAATAGTACAACAAAGTGGGAATACAAAATTAAATAATGAGCCGCTTGCAAGATACTATAGTATAGTCCCATAAACCAATTTAAGATAAGTTGGTAAATCTAGATAACAGTAATTCTAGGGCTCATTAGGCACAGACTTCTTTCATTTACAATCGAGACTAACACAATGAAGATCAACAAACGAAAAAGGCGTACTACCTTATACTCCACAAACCGACGGATCGGAATGAAATGTTAAAAGTGTTTTTTGCTAATGTTTCAAAAGGCTAAAAGAGCCGTCAGAAAAAAAAAGTGTTGAGAGAAAATTAGAGAAAACAATGTACAGCCGAATTGCTGCTTGCATAATTTGCATAAGAAACACGAAAATTTAATTTACGACGTAGGCAAAGATAGATAACGCATAGACAACAAATGAATCACGTGACGTAGACTACGTGACACACCCTTGGTTGTTACCATAACAATTTTTGGGCAATCACTTTAACAAAATCAAAAAAAAAAAAAAAAAAATCGATAGCAGAACTGTGTTTGCTCATTTTGGATTTTTTGCCTAACTTACAAGACATTAATTTAGTGTTCATAGATCATTGGATCAAATTTAGCAGGCATCGGAATACTCGTATAAAGAGCATCATTGAATACTCAATGTGTTTCGTTTGTATATAATCTATTTTCGTTGTGATTTATTAAGATGTAAATGACATATACTCAAAGAGCGAACCATTCAAACGCTAACGCTCTGCCTCTTACTCTACTATGCAATACTCAAAGATGATTTTGTTGATACTCCAAAGATATAGTTTTTTTTTGTAATAATCATAGATATTATTAGTCGTGTAGTGCAAGATTGTATGGTAAAATTTATATCCTTTGATTATATAGTTTCAGTACAAACAATATGCACATAAATCGAATTTTTACATAGGGAGCAGTACTCGCGGGAGTATTCATTGTGTATTTAAAAAGCGATTATACATCCGAGTGAGTTATAGTATTGATTATATAAACAAGTGTGTAAAGCGGAGTTAGATTTGTTTATGCACAAAGCGACAACGCAAGAGTTATTTAGTGAGATAGATATTGAGTAAATTTTAAAGAATTCAGAATGAACTGATATTGCTCGCATATAAATGAGTGATGTTCCGATGCCTGAAATTTAGTATTCAAATACGGACAAGTCATCAATTGTCAAGAAAAATTCTCAAAACAAAACAATCGACATTGTATTATCAAATAAATTGAATTAACGTCAAATTAAACAGTTTTTTGAAAAATGTAATCATTTTTTTCGGGGATATTCCGGCAGTATTTATAGAACAAAATTTCGACTATAATATAAAGAAATTACTAAGGAGAAACAATTTGATTAAATTGAAATATCGTCGACGGCAAAATTAATAACAACAGGTTTGCCGTAATTGGCTCAATCCAAACAAAAAATACCCGGCCATTCAATTAATGTTATTAAGATTTTAAAAAAAATATTGGAATAGACGTTTGATTAACATTGCGAGGTTTTATTTCATAAAAGTACAAGACCCCTTAAAGTGATAAAAAATAACAACGCCAATGGAAACCAGTGAATAAGTTATTGTGATGGCGCGCTATTACAGTAGCTTATGCAACTTAATGGGTATTTATGGGCGGAATAGTTTTCGGTTAGATAAACCGACCTTTATAGTTGAGAATGATATAATAAATATTTAGTAATGCCGGGTATCCCGACTTTGTCTTTACACATGTCTAAGTTCAAAAATTTTCTTTTTTAAGCCTAATGGCACTGTTAATAACGTTTGTAGGGAAACATGCGGGTGTTTTATTCTTAAGCAACAATTCAGCTGTATGATCATTTTTCAGTCAAGGCCATTGAGAGCCGATACACGGAAAACAAAAAGCCTGTCTTTAGTGGGAAAACAGGTTCAACTTTGAAGCCAGGCTTAAGACTGTGGTAGGCCTGATCGCTCGTGGTTCTTTCAAATTTCAGGATACTCAACTTTCGAGCGTCTTGTTTGTTTGTGGCGTTGACGTATGTCTCAAATGAAATGCTTAAAGTTTTTTTTTTTTTAAATATTTGTCGAAGTGAAAAATGAAATGCTAAAAGTTTTTTTTTTTTTTTTAAATATTTGTCGAAGTGAAAAATTTATATAATAAAACTTCGGATTTTTCGAAGATTTGTTTTCAGACACTTTTTCGGCTTAACAATTTTTACTAATATAAGTGGATCTTAAAATTGCCGTAAGAGTGTAAAAATGACACCAAAACCTAGCCCTAGGTACTCGTAAGGGCGGTGAGGCGAGATTTTATAAAGCCCTTACTCTTTTCGGCGTTTTTGGTCAATGCAACGCCATCCTTTGCTAGGTTTTAGCATTGACGGTTGAGACCATACTCCTGCTTAACATTTTTTTTGTACATAATTTCAATCATTCAAATTCGACTTAGTATTTATCCGACCTGTCAAACATCGGTTGTGAAGTTAAAAGGCGTTCACAGAATATAATAGGGAACCAAAAACGTTAAAATGTACTGCCTCAAAACCTTCAATAGACTCGTTGTGGAGATATCGGTTTCTAGGCTCACATGTACCGCTAGCGAAAAAATGTACATAAATAATTTTCGGCCACACCGACCATAACTGCTTTTTTACGCTCGAACAGAAAATTGCCGATTCGTACAGAGTTATGATTGTAATACGTCATTTCACGTTTTTGCCAATTGACAAAAATCTGTCTACTGGAGCTACACAAGTTTTTAGCATAATGTTTGTGTCTTTGTTTTGTCTCAATTTTGCTTCGCAGATTTAATTACGAATAACTGGATACGTGACTGTATAAAATCAACATTGCCTACGTTTGCGAACAAATTCGAACCTAGCGTTACATTTCCTTCATAAACATATCTTTGTTTATTCGACTAGGCTTAAAATTTAAGCCGTACAGAATAATTAATCAATATAATTGTATCAATCACACATTATCTTTGAGACTTAAGACAAGACCAACTTTTTGTTGGCAACATATATTTTTTTATGAAACGGGTTCAATGGGTTTAATTTAATAATACAGAGGGACAAACTAATCAAACTTGGCTTACATTTTTTATTCTTTTGGGTCAAATCATCAAATTCAAATTTGTGACGACAACATTTCATTCTTCTCCCATTTAATTTGGAAACTTCATTCCGATACTCATAAATATGGTATCAAGGACGATATAACATTTATAAAATCCGACATTATTATCATAATTAACTTTCAACGTTCATATACATTTTCTACGTAATATTTTTTGGTTTTTAAATTCAATTATTTCCTTGTACATATTTCTTTTGTTCTGTTTCAAATCCATTTAACAATACCTATAATATGTTGCTGTTTTAAACATAAGGGTACTCAGTATAAGTCGACAAAATATTAATAAATCTTTCAGTCAGTATTAGACAGATAAAAACATTTGTAGTAAAGGTTTGGTATAAACAAACCCAATGCCCTATTCCATTCAGAGATAATATAATTTGTTTCTCATCATAGTATAAAGACAGTCATAGACTAGTTGTCACAGTCAATAAAATTCTACAATTTCAAAGTTCTGATTTACACAAAAAAAAAGTAAGTGCATGTCTAAATTATCACAATTGGATAATTATTTGCATGTCAGAGAGATTAAGTAGTTATTTTCATATGTGGATACAAAATCCTAACAGTTGACTGTATAGTCAGATTTAATGTCTTCCAGTATAGTCACGCCTACATAAACATATGTTTGACAATTTCAAACACTTATCAACAATCATAAACATTTTTTTTTTAAATCAATCATTTCCTTTAATATATTCAAATGTAAACTAATTATCATCGTGATGCTGCATAACAGACAGTAATTTTGAGAATATCCATATATATATGAATGAGAAAGTCAAAGAAAAAGTAATTTTTGCCGACTTATTATACTGAGTACTTGGAACTAAAATGTAGCATACATATGTATAGGTTTTAAGAGATAAGCTATTTTCTATAGCATTACAAGTAGTTTCGCTATTCTGTAACATAAACTTTTTATAAATACCTGATTGCCACCGCCGCCGCCGCCCATTCCACCTTGGAAATTACGATTGCCTTCGAATAATTTACGCATATTTCCGCCGTTACCACCACCAATACCTCCGCCGCCGCCACCACCGCCGCCTCCGATATTACCGCCGCCGCCACCACCACCACCACCGCCGCCTCCATTATTGCCACTGTTCATTGAATCATCTGGTTGGTCCATTAACGAATTTAATTGATGTGTCTACAACAACAAAATATCATATTACTTCCAACTAAACACTTTCACAGAACTGTCTGGTTCAGAAAAAAAATTATCAGAAATGGTTTACAGAAAGTAATCAAAGAAATTCATAAACACGGACCAAATTTTTCATCATCAAACAACAATGACGAACAAAAAAATTGCAACAAAACAATATGTACCTGCATGAACAATGAATTTTCCTGTTGACGACGACGAAGTTCATCTTCTTGTTTGCCCATACGTAATGCCATCTCCTCTTGTGTGCGTCGTAATTGTTCTTCAGATTGTTTTCTTTGTTCATCGGCGAATTTCTCTTTCATTTCCCATGTCGTCTTTCTTTGTTCACGATCTTGTTCTCGCATACGTAATTCTATAGAAAAATCGATCAAACACATTAGCCATTACAAAAAAAAAAAAACAACCAGCAACACTTTCAACTTACGATCTCTTAGCATTTCTGTTTCATGTTCATAGCGAGCATATTCCATTTGAGCTTCCAACTTTTCCTCTTCCAATTTCATTTCATTTTTCAAAGCTTCATGCTTTTGTTTGTACAGCTCATGCAATTGCTTCCACCTGGTACCGTATTCATGCTCAAATGATTTTGGTTCGGCAAATCGAGGACCAACGTTGCGCGCTTGGAAAAAGTCCTGATTCTTTTTGTTGGCTGCCTTTTCCGGAAAACCGTCCATGTCGTCGCTATGTTCAAACGCTTCACATACACACGGACGCAGTGACGACGTCAAGAAGAAACATTTCTCACCGCAATATCTCATTGCAGCCATTGCGCCAGATTTTCGCGTAAATTCCACGATACCTTCGCCAATCGGTTTTCCACGATCATCGACAATGATCACCGCCTTTTCAATTTGCCCGAAAATTTCAAATGATCGATGCAACAATTCGTTTGTAACGTGCGGCGTCAGATTTTTGACACGCACAGTTGTGGCGTTCGGAGCAAAGCGTACACGTAGCGGTCGATTCTTGCGCACATATCCGTCCAATTCACGTTTAGCCTTTTCGGCATTTGATCGATAATCAACTTTGACAAAAGCGAAAAATTTCTCGGCGTTCAAGAACGATTCACTGATTTCACCGAATGGTTTAAAGAGTTCAACTAGCTCTTCTTCGGTCACGTCATTTGTCAAGTTGCCAATGTAAAGACGATTACGTCCAGAGAATTTTACTTCTTCATGTTTGATGGTTTGCAGATCATGCGTTGGACCTTGAAGTTGGTTTAGACGTTGATGGATTTGGAAATCTTCGCCGCCACCATTACGCATGTTACCGCGGTTCATGCCACCTTTCAAATGCATACGATCACGATTGTCTCGGTTATCGTTGCCACCTCCACGGTTGTCCATGCCGCCGCGATTATCATTTCCACCGCGATTACCACCGCCGCCGCCGCCACCTCCTCCTCCTCCACCACCTTGCATGTCCATGTTGTCATTACCCTGTTTAAAAATTGAGGAAATTGATTTTGTCATTCCGAAATGATGGCTGATTTTTGTTCTTTCATTTTGCGATAGAT
>JANTEX010255586.1:0-12296 GCA_024741295.1 Macrocera vittata | reverse complement strand
AGGTTCGTCGAATAAAAAAAAAACGTTTTTTCAACATAAAAAGTATTCCCGGAATGAAAAAAGTCTTAACGTGATTTGATGCGACTATTATTATGCACTTAGTCGATAGTCGACATCTGGAAAGGTAAAAATATCGACATTTCGAAAATGTTGCTATTTTTGTCGACTTTTCGTAAATTCGCAAAGAACCCATGATTACATTCACAAATTTTTATTTTTATTTTGCATAAAAGTGTTTGAGAGATCCGCCAGACCCTCAAACTAGAATTTAATCTCATAATTGCGAAAAGGGTTCGTCAAATAAAAAAAAACGTTTTTTCAACATAAAAAGTTTCCCGGAATGAAAAAAGTCGTTCCATGATTTGCTGCGATTTTATTGTACAGAAAGTCGATAGTCGACATTTTGAAAGGTAAGAATATCGACATTTTAAAATTTTACGCTATTCTTGTCGACATTTGGTAAATTTGAAAAGTACTCATGAACACATTCACAAATACGTTTTTTGCGCATAAAATGTTTAACCCTGATTTTATAAAATGATTAGTATATTTTTTCACTCCATGCACTACATACTACAAACAAAAGACCCAAAACCCCGACAACTAAACCAGAAAAAAAAGAGTAACAAAAAAAAACTCACCTTCACCACACGTTAGTGGTCGAACATTTTCCGCTCGACTACGGTATATTACCGGCCATTCGGTTGACATCAATTTCGGTTTTCCATTGCAAACAAACACAAACTGATCTTCATCCTTGTGGTGTAATTTCAAATGAACAATAATATTGTGCGCCGCACACGATCGATAGAAACAATACGGACACTGAAATATGCAGTCGGAATGCTCCTCTTGAACATGTTTCACCAGCAAATTACACGAATCGGTCAATTCCTCACAATAAGCACACTCCAACCAACTTGTCGTATCCATTTCTGAGTTACCGTTCGTTTCTAATTTCTTGTCGTGTTCCCTTAAATGACGCAACATCAAATCGGCATCGCCGGTCGTATAGAAACACGTTGAACCCATACACTTGAACACGGCAAACAGACTAATGTCTCGTAGCATTTTTTCGCAAATTTGTTGCGATTTATTGGTCGCCATTTTGGTCCATGGTTTTAGTATGGTCGTAGACGGTCCACTGTTGTCATCTTGAATTGTCATAACGTTACTGATTTGGATGCCGGTTGCCAATGCAACGGTTCCCGTCGATGTCGTTGTAGTAGACGTGGATGCAATGTTGGATCGCATCGTCGCAGACATAGAGGACTGTTGCTGTAGGTTTTGCTGCGGCTGCTGTACTACACCGCCAACGACATTGGCAATTTTCAAAAAACTACTTTCTGGCGTTTTCGGTGCCATTGAATTAATGTTGATAATTTCAAAACTTTGCTGTATCGGTGTCAACGGTGGCATAGTCATAATCGACGAACCGTTCAGTATCGTTGCCGGTGTATTGGACGACGTAACAGTTACGCGTAACGTTGATGTGCGTACCGATTGCGGCTGCTGCAGTTGCTGTTGCTGCTGAAGTTGCAATTGCTGTTGCTGTTGTAATTGTTGTTGTACCTGAGCAAGTGGTTGCACTTGAACGACCGTTTTCTGTTTGGTCGTTGACAGCTTATCGCCAGACAGCCGACGAATTTTTAACATTCGCGGTGGTGCTGGACCTTTTCCAATAGTGTCATCGCATTGTTCCATCAAATGCGCTTCGTTCATGTGTTTAAATTCGTACATCAACGGCAGTGCCTCTTCGTAAATCAATTTGTCGCACATGTAACAGTATCCCGACCAACTGCAGTCATTGTGCCGTTCAATGTGCGTCAACAGATTCGACAAAAGAAACGTTTCAAAGCCACACGGTTCGATGAGACAACAGTAACCGGTGGCGTTGTTCATTTTCGAGTAGCCCAACTTATCGATTCGATTAATGACTTTCGTTTGAGACGTACGCGTTTCGTTGGCAATCCGATTGGCATCGCCATTTGACGATTTGTCCCCGTTCAGTATGCGGTATTGCGTGCCGCTCGGATTAAAACCGCCCATTGAAATTCGCATATTCGAACTACCAGCGCCGCCAGATTGTCCGGTTGCGGATGTTGTATTTGTGTTGTTGCCTTCGGTACGTGTCGCTTCATTGACAATTTGTTCGTACAAACGAGAAATTGCCGTTTGTGGTGGAGTTGTCGAAACAACTGATGCAGCGGTTATCGACGGTGTCGGCTGTTCGGCATCATGAAGAATCGATTCAACTTCGTTCGGTTCAAGTTCAGCGATCGGCTTGTCTGTGTCGGCATTTACAAATGTGTCCATAGCTGCCGATTCAATGGTGGCAATGTTTTCTGGCAATATCGCAGCGGCTGCCGGCGGTTTTTTGTCTTCTGTGTCTGGATTTGCAGTGACAACAGTAGGTTCTTTTTCCACCTTAACTTCAAGTGATTCAGCCGCTGCGGCAGCTGCTTCTTTTTCGGCTCTTTTTTTAACTCGACGTTCATTCTTCTTTTTCGTTTTCTTCTCCGAAATCGATTTGTATAATCGGTTAACGGTATCGAAAATCGGATGATTTTTAGGATCCACTGTTAGCGTCGAAATATTGCTGCTCATCTCGGACTCATCGCCCGATTCCGAACAGCTCTCCCATTCGTTTTCGTCAACCATTGGTTCATCGTCTGGCATCGATATATCCTCTTTATGTTCATTGGTTACGACACTACACTGGCTAGATTGCACTTCGTTTGTAGTCTCGTCAATTTCGGGCTTTTGCGTTAAGCTTCCAATACTGGGACCAGCATCGACCTTGTCAGCGGCCGATTGAGACGATGCATCGACTCTTGTCGGAGATTTAATCGTTGTTAAGGCATCACCATCATCCACACATTCACCGTACGGATTCTTGAGCACAATCGAAACAGGATCAAGAACTATTGGCAATGGCACCTGACCGGCACAATTAGCCGATATTTCATCATCATCCGTAGTTTCCATTTTATTTGCTACCGCTACCGCTGCCGCTGCAACATCACTAACCGATTGGAAACGTTCACTGAGGCGTGTTGCCATTGATTTACCGACCGACGAAACTGTACCTCCAGACGATGTATTAAACGAAGCATCTTCCATCATACGCATTGTGTCTGCATCAAACAATGGATTATCTTCGTCTTTTGTTGGCGTCGGCAAAAATGCATCCGGTTTGCTGACGTCCTTTTTCTGCTTTTTCGGCGTCGATGCAGCACTAGTATTACTATCACTATTCGCCGCCTCCGAATCCATAGGCGCCTGCAGTAATTGCGAAAACGGCACTTCTGGTTTTAGTTCGGGCATTTCAATCTCTTCCGCATCTGTGTCAGCTGTCTCTTCAACGGGCCTCGTCGCAGCCGTCAATGGCTGTCGACCACGTCTCAGTCCCGGATACTTCAAAAAGTTTACTTTTGTATATTTTGTATGGTCCAGTTGTTCGTCGTGCTGTTTCCGAATGTGTGTCATAACCGTTTTCGCATTGAACTGAACATAGTTGCATAGATTACAAATGGTCGCCGTTAAAGTGGGCTGCTTAAAACCGTCCTGTTGAATGCGCACCGCTTCGCCGGGTGTCTTACATTTATGCTTCGTTTTTTTCAGTGCCCATGATGCTTTCATTTTGCAACCGCCACACTGATGCTGATACTCACCGGTATGGCCAGCAAAATGACTTTGCCATGCAGCCCGAGAGAATGTTTTTTCCAATTTACAAAAGTAGCACATGTGCGTAATAAAGGCTTGGTTTCGTTTCGACGTTACGATGCCATCGGGTAAATTTGTCGTCGGATTACGTAAATGATTGCTAATGTCGGTCGCAATGCGTGACACATACACTTCGGCCGAACGATGTTCGTTCACATAATGGGACACAATTGATTTAGGTTTAGCGTCGCAAAAGATACATGCTTTTGTGTACTTTGGATTGAGACAATGCATTTGTATATTGGTGTTCTTCATGTCATCGTCATCATCGTCGTCCTTTTCGTTCTTATCGTCCTTTTCGTTCTTATCGTCCTTTTCGACGACCGTTGCTGATGCTTTGGGTTTTTTGCGTTTTGGCACAACACCCGATGCCCAACCGGCACCGCGTCGTCTTCTTTTGGTTTTGGGCTCACCGGTGACCGTCGGCGTAGTTGCCCGAGATTCAGCCGAACTTTGCTCTTGTTCTGTGGCCGCTGTTGTCGTTTTGTTAAGCACGATTTTTAAGTGCCTGTCGCCCGGTTTTGTGTTCGGCTCTTTGATCTTGTACGTTGTAACAGAATTTTTCTTTTGATTTTTGCCATCGTCGCTGTCGCTGTCGTCGTCGTCAGTGTACCAAACATTTCGTTTGTTTGACGTTTCGGCAGGTTTCTTTGACGTTTCGGCAGGTTTCTTTGTCGGTTCGATTGGTTTTTTCGCTTTTGATTTTGGTACTGGTCCCGGTTTGGTTCGTTTGATAGGTGGTCGCACCGGTTCGTCATCATCGTCGCTAGAATCAAAGTATCGATTCTGCGTTTCAGCAACGGTATTTCGACGAGCGAAAATGCGCAAAGGTTTCACTGAAATTTGAAAGAGGAATATTGTTGTCATCGTAAGTCGAAATTAAACAATTCATCAATTAATAATATTGAAACTCTTAAACTCAGACAGTTCTTCACTTGATTGAATTGTAGAATAAAGAAAACAAGTCCGCCCGAATTGAACCGAGTCTACAAGTTCAGTCGAGTCCACCCGAATGAATGTAGAGACCAAACGAGACAGCCGAATCGGCCGAAGTGTCTGTCGAGTCCAAACGAGATCAACCACGATCGTGGAGACAAAACGAGTTCAGCTGAATCTTCAGAGACAAAACGAATTCAGGCCAGTTTTTCAGATTCCGTCCAGTATCTTCAGAGACAAAACGTTTTTAGCTTTGTCATAGAGGGGGTAACTACTTGAAGAATTCCTGGGAAAACTCCCGAGGAATTCCCAAGGAATTCTAAGGATTCCCAAGGAATTCCCGCGGAATTCTGAGGAATTCCCAAGGAATTCTGAGGAATTCTCGAGGAATTCCCAAGGAATTTTGATGAATTCCGAAGAATTCCCGAGGAATTTTTGAGGAGCTTTGGAGGAATTCTTAGGAATTCCTGAGGAATTCTCAAGGAGATCTGAGGAATTCTCGAGGAATTCTGAGGAATTCCGAGGAATTCCGATGAATTCTCGAGGAATTCCCGAGGAATTATTTTTGTCGAGGAATTCTTTGGGACAGATTTTTGTCGAGTGGTTACCCCTCATTCGTCAGCCCGAGTGCGTGCCGAGTCCAAACGAGATCAACCAAATTCAGTGGAGTGTCATCCGAAAAAAAAGCGAGTTCATTCGAATGTATTCCGAGACAAAAACGGATTCAGCCGAGTGTCTTTCGAGACAAAAACGAGTTCAGCCGCGTGTCAATCTTACATGTAACCGAATGAAATGTGTCTGAATGACGTGACCAGACATTTTAATTACTCACCTTTCGGTTCTTCCTTGGCGGTCAAATCCACTTTCTCCATCACCACCTTGGGCTGCTGCACTTTCCCTGGTGGTCGGCCTCGCTTTGGCGCGGACTCTGCCGGTGACTCGTTATTCTTGACCATCGTACACATTCGTCGACCAGTCGCCGTCAACACACCATCACTTATGAACATCGTCCTAATGTCTTCGTTTAGCATTTGCAGCTCATTCATTTTCTTTTTGGGTGTCTTTCGACTCGCCGTCACCGGTTTATCGACAATCGACACAATATCGTCCACGTCTGATGCCGAAACCATATCGTCCGTTTCATTTGTGTCATCCACCACAGTACCACTGCAGCTGTCGGTGGGTTTGTGATTATCGATCAGTCCCAGTACCTGCTTGACTTGGTTGTATTGTTCCGGTTGAATAACTGTGCTCAACATTTGCAACACACTCTCACGATCCAGTGACTGTTTATCCTGTGACTGTCGCTCAACCGGTTTCGTTGCCTCTAAAAGACTTTTCAAACATTCGGTTATCCACTCTTTGGTCATGTTTGCCGACGCTCCATCGGACGCTGAAGCTTCTGGTGGCGGTCGCGGTTGTTGATCGGTGACCGACTCCTCAGTCACTGTTTCAGCCATCGTCGCTTTTGCAATCGGAAGTGGTGTTTCAGGAACATTTTCTTTTCGTAATGCCGGTTTTACGACACTTTTTAATGATTTTGCTCGTAGTTTTTCCAAAGCTTTCGGACGCACATCTAAACTCTTTGTGCGAGCCCGTAGTACTCGTTTAGGAACGACTGGGGGCGGCGATGGTTCACGCAATTCTTCTTCTTCTTCTTCTTGGTCGTCATCCTCGTCCTGCTCTTTAGAGACGGGAGTAGGTTCATCATCGGATAACGTTGAATCTGGTTTTTGTTTATGCGATTCAACATCGAACACAATGCCCGTATCTTCATCGTCCCAATTCTCTTCGTCTGCGTTCGCTGTGTCATTAGTTTGAGCAGGCACAATCGGTTCGTTGTCGACGATTTTTTGCGTCGCCGGACGTGTCGACGAAACCGCATCAGTCGTAGGCTTTTTGTTGATTTTCGGAATTTTAAAATTTGCAGCATTGTTTGGCTTTGATGTCGCATAATTGCCCGTCGCGTACATGTTGTCCAGTTGCGACTTTGCCGTTGCGGCAACCGTAGATTTGCCATCATCCGTTGAAGGACTACTAACAACTGTCGAAGATGTCACCGGCGTCTTGGTACTCATTTGCGGACGTTCTTTTGATTGGTTTGCATCTTGTTTGCTGCGACGATATTCACCGTATGTTTGTTGAGCGTTCGTATGTTGATGGTTCCACTTGTACTTTCGCGATTGTTCGTACTTTAATCGTTCGGCCTCGATGTCACGGAATGTATTTGGAAAGATTTCGATGTTATTGTTGTTGGAACTCTTGGGAGCGAAAGTGGTTGACGGTGCTCCGAATGAGTATGGATGTCGGGCATCGTCTGGACTGTTCGGCGACAACATACCCGGCGAATATCCAGACTGAAAGTCCATTGGTGAATGACCGGGTAACGATGCCGGCGAATTCGAGTATTGAGGCGATTTACTGTGTGCTGAGCTGCTGGCTGCTGCCAGTCTCGGATCTCGGCTTCGAATACGGGGATCATTATGACTGATTGTCGGATGATGTTGATATGGATGGACGGCAGTTGTTGGCAATGCCGGTTGTGGTGGAATTCGATAAGAGATGTCCGAATTTAAGCGTGGCTGCACGATGGCTGTCCGGCCAAGCGGTTCGATTGGCAACGATCGCTCATCATCGGATCGTTGTCGCGGCTTCGGATTGTACTTGTAGGCCAAGCGTTCGTTTGGCGACGATATGATATCGACCGGTTTTGGTTGCTGCACAGTGTTTTTCATCATACTCTCGAGAGTGGCCGACAACGGCAGGGATTCTACAGTTTCTGGTCGCTGAAACACTGCTTTTGAATCTATTGCAAGCGTTGAAGCGTTTATCGCTTGTTTTACCATGCCCATGACTTGGTCATCATTTAGCAAAGCGACAATTTCTTTTGTTACTGGTATAGTGGGTTTCTCTTCTGAGTGTACCGTATTAACGGCAGAATGTCGACTAGCAGCCAATTGAAATGCGGCGAAACCATTTAATGTGCCAGCTTTTGACGTTGGCGCGACTGCTATGTTTGACGTTTTTGGATGTGGTCTTTCAAACAAAGACTTGGCCTCGTTGCTTGGTGCCTTAGAAAATGGATTGTCTAGCCGCGGTAATGGCTTGTTGTCCACGTTTAACGCTTTAGCAAATGGATTCCTGTCCGATAACGGTCCCGGTTTAACAACTGATGCAGATACAGTAGCATTTGGTTTCTTCATCGAGTTTTTCGATGTCCACAGAGCGTTGTTAAAGCGCGGTATTTCACTAGGCGGCAATGCAACATTTGGCTTCGGTGCACTTTTTGATATCCACAGCGAATCATTTTGTCGTGGATCAACCTTTATAATATCATTTTGCAATTGTATCTTGATTTTCTGTAGTTCGTTCAGTTGTTTTGCATTCAAATCCTCTTCGGTTTCGCCGAATCGAGCTTCGTTATCCCAAATGGCATCGTCGATTTCCTCTTGAGTCAATGGTGGCGGTTCGATTGGCGCCGATTCCGGTAATTTCTTCGGTGGTGGCGGCAGCGGTGGTGGTGGTTTCGTTTTCGCACTTGCATCTCTTACGAAAGTCGGTGGCAATGGAATTGCGTTAGCATTTTGACAGGTTACTGCAACCGGATTGACAACCGTTGTGCATGGCTTCGGTTCGGGTTCGACAATTTTTGCGCCCAGTCTATTGAAAACTGATAGTTTTTGATCGTGTCGTTGAAACGGAGCACGTTTTTTGGAATTTTGCATTTCGAATTCACTCTTAACGGCATATTCAAGAGTGTTGCGTATGTCCAACGGAACCGGAACAGACCAAACATCAAACCGTGATTTATGGCTGTCTTCGCGGCGATCGTCTCGTGATCGATGAGCACTCGTCGATGGTCTTGGATTAATATCATAATCTGGACTACCATATCGATCATTAGCCGCGCTACTGCTGCCGCTTCGATTACGTTCGTCCCGTTCTAGTGATCGTTGGTCTTTCGATCGCGTTTTTTCACGACCAAATTTACGATCACCGTTTGGCGACGTACGGTCTGCAGATCGACGACGTTCGGATGGTAACGTACGATCTTTTGATGAGCGTTCGGATGGTAACGTACGATCTTTTGGTGAGCGCTGACGGCCTGGTGACAATTGTCTGTCACGAGATCGACGTGATGTGCGCTCATAACGATCACGTGAATTGCGATCCCGTGAATTGCGATCACGTGAATTGCGGTCACGTGGCGTACGATCGTATGGGTCATTGCGATCACGAGGTTTACGATCACGTCCAAAGCGATCTGTTTCGGTTTTTATTTCACTGTAACGATCATGATGATGACGACTGCGATCGTGTTTGTGTGACGATCGCGAACTGTCATTACGAGCGGGCGATCGACGATCATTTGAGCTATGATTACGATGATGACGACTCGATCGTTCGGTGGATACGTCAGCCGGTGATTGATTACGAGTAGCAGTCGGCGTTGACGATCGACGATCATTTGACGGGCGATGGCATTCACTTGAAATGTCGAACGGTGAATCGCCACGTGCCGGTGTTGATGCCGACAAACTATTTGTTGTCGGCGAATCATTGTCGGCCGTAGAGATACGATTGAAAGCCGTTTCGAGTCGTTCTTTTTTTATGGTGATGCCAGCTAATGGAATTTGATGTTCGGCAGCATCAATTTTTTCTTTTTTTATCTGTATAGTTGCCACAGGAGACAGTGAGTCGGATGAGCTGATGTCTGACAATTGATCATCGATACCTGCTTGTGCTAGAATCTTTTTAATCTGTAAACGATAGAGAAAACTTCAAGTTGATACGCGACCGTTTTCGGATAGTGTTGCATTTTGCTTACATCGCCAAATTTCTTTTTTAGGACCTCTTCAATATTAGTGATTAATGGCAGTGTAATTCTGGAACGTAAAAATTTTAAGGAAGAAATTAAGAATTGGCATAATCGTCAATTTACTTAAGTTACTTACTTTTTCCGTTCTTTACGTAAGACAGTCAAAATGGTTTTCAATTTTTCATGAACGACATTCTGTTCGATATTGCCATTGACACCAATGCCTTCAGTCGCCTTAACCAATAGCGGAATATACGGTTGAAGGGTATTAATCTTTTCTTCTACTATGGGATCCATATTTAAGGCGGCTGTAATTCGAAGAGAAAAACTACGGTCAGATGAATAAATTATAAGTTTTAGAAATTCTATAAAGGACTTCTTTTTTTGAAAGGCATTCTTTGGGACGATTAGATTTTTAACATGAATGGACGTGTTTTCGATGTGATTTATGCTTGGCAGCTGAATTAATTCTTTTGTCATTCGACCACTCAACGTCAGCATATACCTTTTCTACTTTTGTTAGTTTTAGTTTGCTACGTAGTTTACTTAAAATAAAACAGTGCAGGCCAGTTAAAACCAGATGACTTTTTAGAAAGTGGGCGTAACCCGCATCTGGTGAACAAATCCATCACTCAGTTTTGAGTTTTATGAGATGCACAAGTAGTCTGCCATATCTCGTGATCAGATGTCCATACTACATAAACCCATTTATTTCTGCAGGTAGTAAGTAATTCTGGCAACTTATGAATGATAGCATATAGGTATGATCTATTCTACCGAAATTCTAAAAAATTTCATAGTAGATAAAGGTGTAGGTCATGGTTCTATACCTGCCTCAATAATAATGATATTGTCGAGTAGAAAGAAAGTTGACCATTGAGTTTATTCACACATATGCCACGCCTTGTTATTTCAAAGGGTCATCCGTTCGTTATTAGGATGAAAAACCCTGTATGGATTCTGTTAAGCATCATAGATAATCCGTAAAATTTTATTTCAATGCTAGTTTGGCTGCCAGCTACCGCAATTATGTTTTTGAAGTTATTGATGGACAATATGTATACGCCATTGATGCATTTCGTGTTACAAAACTTTACTTTGCAGCTGCGGTCCAACGTTTTTGAGTCAAAACTAAAATTGAACAGCAAACATAACCTCAAACTCAAGGTGGCTTAAAAATGATCTTCAACGAATTCCAAAGTCATAAAAAAATTTTGACCTGATCCAAGTATTGTTTGCGATTTCAGTGAACACCATTTTGGTATTTCAAACACCTTGTATGCAAAAAACTTTTCATTAAGCGAGAATATTTTCGATGTCCAAGATATAATTACTCGTTGCAGAGTATTTTTTTCACACTAATTCCTGTTTTTAAATTTTTAAACTGGTTGGTTGGTTGTCACACTTTCCATTCCGAGCGAAAAAGTGCAAATGCACTGCACTGGACTTTTCTGTTCGTTTGCAGCTGTCATGCCAACTGCCAAATATTAAATATGACAGCACAGTTGGGCTATAGCGCGTTCCCCACATATTGCTCACTCATTTGAGCAGTGGCCAGATTAGGCTTTTTTCCAAATTTTTTCCGCCGCGTTTTTTTGACATGCCATACATTTATTCATTTATTTAATCGTAGGCGTAGCTGATGAAATTATTGAATAAATATTTAATTTTTGGTTGGGTCCGCCTGTGAATATAACTTTACACAAAGATTATTTGATTTTTTCCGCAAGGCGTTCCTGCCTTTTTTATTGTATTTTGTCAGGAGAGCAGTTTGCATTTCACTTTTTTGCACTTTTCTCCTCGTTAAGAACTTGAACAGCAGTTGAACTTGCACTTTTCTTGTTGAAAATCTTGAACCTGTACTGCACTTCACTTAAAATCACAGCTCATCTGGTAGAATTACGATTAACAAAAATGTTACGTCAAATCTACGCTTTTGCTATTAACTGCATTACCATATGTTGACAAATAGTATCGCCACAAAGCTCCACCCTGGTGAATTTCAAAAGGAGGCTGGACGAAAATAACTCTGTCTTGGTGTGACAATGACAGACTGTCTTATGCCAACTCTCGCACACTCATGTTTCGATTGTTTCTGCGGGGCTTTAAAGAATTCTGTTGGTGCATTTGTTGTTAGTTGTTACGGCTCGTTCTTAAGTCTTTCCATTAAACTTTTAGCAATTATTCCAACCGACTCAGCAAGTCAGGAATACCTGATCGAAACTCGTACATTTATACAAATCAAATAATAAAACTAATACCAAATCACAATTTATACATTTTTAACATTTTGTGGGATATTCCTTAATATCTTGTACCGTCCTCAATCGATTTGGCATGAAACGGACCAATTTCTCACAGTCGATTTTATTCCATTTCTCAAGTAAAGCCTTTTTCAGACTATCCTTGTTAGAAATGGGTATGTTGTCTGAGGCCAATCTCCAATTGACTCCACTTATTTTCAATGAAGTTCATATCAGGACTCTGCAGTGGTGTCACCATAACATGGGAGCAGTTATATAACAGCCAACTTCGAGTTCTGTCCGCCTTGTACTTCGGATCGTTATCCTGGTAAAAACGAAAGCTTCTTCCAATGCCTAATTTTTCAGCGCTGAGTTTCAAGTTTTTCTTCAAAATATCTATGTAGTCATTCTGGTTCATAATCCCATCGATAAAGTGAAGACTGCCCACTCCAGCAGCCGACATGCAGCCCAAACCATGACGTCACTTCCACCGTGTTTTACAGTAGCTCGTAGATTTTTGGGATTTAGCTCTTCGTGGGCCTTTCTCCAAACAGTTGCTCTGCCATCCAACC
>JANTEX010255475.1:0-12299 GCA_024741295.1 Macrocera vittata | reverse complement strand
CGTCTAGCTCGCCTTTGGGTGCGAAAGTAGGAAAGAGCATAAGCGTCTGGCGTCCCTAGAGAGGTACCTCGCTCTCGGTTAGTATTGCGAGGAACCCACAAGCCATCGGCTACGATTGCAAATTTGTGGCCGGAAAGGGCGAAACACGGCCGAAAGGTCGCAAGCATTGCACGCACATCATCAGGCCGCTGCCACACATGTATGTATATAAAGATACGCCCATAAGGAAACCCGGTGCGCACACCTCGTTATATAAGGACGCCACTATATCAATTATCCGATACGCAAATGTTGAAGTCCACCACTTTTTCTTCTCTGGGATTTTGGCCCCAGGATCGTGCAGTGCGAATGCGTACATGGGTGGATGTGTGAGTGTGACGCGTGGCTTTGTAACCTGTCGTGCGGTGAGACAACACCGGCAAACAAATTAAACACAAATTAAATAGTCTCAGTGGTTTTGCCACATGAATTTGCGATTGGAATGTTATGCCACGGCTTGATCAGCCGCATTTACATTTTGTTGCGACCAGCCGTCCTTCGGGATACGATTAGGGTGTATGTGCACATATGGACTCTTTGAGTACCTTATCGAGTCGAGAGCTAGGAGAATCCGTTTTCAAACTTTTATTTTAATATCGTGGCAAAAGGCTACTGCACACCCTATTGTGTTTCTATGTATGTATGTATAGCATAGCGTGGATGCCCGCAGTTGGCAATTTGCTTTGATTGTACTAGGCCAGCATGTCGGTTGGCAGTCTGAGGGGTGACTGTAGTCGGGTATGGATACGGATAGGAACCAGGTCTCAGCTGCGCTTTGCCTTCTGCATAGCTAAGTTCGAGCCAGGCCACAGCTTCGAAACCTGATCGACCGGGTACTTAGAGTAGTTGTACTGACATTCCTTCTGTTGGATCAATCTTCGGCATTTTGAGTGCAGCCTAACTATCCGAGTAGATGTACACGCCATGTACTAAGTCCTTACAAAAGATGTACTATTTGTTATTAATATCTGTAAATTTATCATTTCCAGAATCAAACATTATCATGGCACACAGATGATCCTGATCTTACACCGTGCTTTCAACAAACAATTCTCGTATGGGTACCGTGCATATTTTTCATAGTATTCAGTCCCTTCGAATTCCATTTCATCAAACACAGCAAATATTCGAATATACCATGGAGCCTCTTAAATGTATCCCGTTTGGTAATGTCGACGACATTGATTGCCCTAACGGTAAGCGACTTCATCACCTCCAACGCGTTACGGGGTACAGCTGGTGTTTATGATGTATTCATTGTGACGTCTGTCATCAAAATGATAACGTTTGTATGTTAGGACTTCAGACACAAATGCCTTCGATATCATTTTAATTAAATGTCTCCTATAATATCTATGCAAAGTTTTTGGCTCTAGTCGTTAGTATTTTGAACCGAAAATGTGGCATCATGTCGTCTGGATTACCATTCATATTTTGGTTCATGCTCGGTCTATTTGGCATTGCACAATTTCGTTCGGAAATCAGACAATTTCAAACGACGCTAAACGTTGATCTAAGTACGTCAATTAACGAAAAATCATTTGTCCTGTATGACTATCGATTATTTATCAGGTGTCGAAGAACAAAGTTGGAACACATATCGATTTGCCAGCAATATGATATACTTTCCGTTAATTATACTGCAATTGATCAACCACTGTTTTGCCGATCAACTACCCCGGTCATCCGTCTATGATGCATCGAAAGAATCAGCATCATTGCCAAATGCTAAACAGTGTCCAGGGTTGACAGCCAGTTTTCTGAGCCGACTGTTATTTTCATGGTTTGAACCAATGGTATTGCAAGGATATCGGCGCCCTTTAACCGAAGACGATGTTCCCGAATTGGCTCCACAAGAAACAACGACATTCCTAACGAAAGGATTTGACAATTATTGGCGTGAAAGCATTGAAAATGGTCGACAAAAGCAGCACAGAGAGCAAGTAAAAACTGGCGAAAAATCTATCGACACACGTCGTACAAACGGTTCGGTTTTTCCGGCCATGCTCAAAGCTTTCGGTGGCCCATTCTGGTTTGCCGGCATATTGAAATTAGTCATTGATCTACTAGAGTTTGCGCCACCATTTCTTTTGGGGTAATACAATGTTATGCTATCTCAAACAATATACCAGTTTATAAAATCTATCATTACAGATTGCTGATTGAGTTTGCGTCTGGCGATGGACCCGAATGGCAAGGCCTGTTTTTCATGGCCGTTCTATGTGCTGTGTCAGTGCTGACGTCATTGCTAAACGGTCAATACTATCTGATGACGTATATGGTCGGTTTTCGAATACGTACGGCTTTGATAAGTTTGATCTATCGAAAGGCACTGACAATATCGAGTGTAGCCAAAAAAGATACGACCGTTGGTGAAATCATAAATCTGATGGCCGTTGATGCTATGCGATTCATTGAAATGGTCCAATACGCGCATATGGTTTGGTCTGGTCCATTGGTCATTGTGTTGGCCATCTATTTTCTCTGGCAAATAATTGGTGTGGCTGTCATAACTGGTCTAGTTGTACTAATTTTAATGCTACCAATTAACGGTTATCTAGCAACAATTATGCGCGACTATCAAATGGATCAAATGAAGAAAAAAGACGAACGAGTCAAGTTAATGAACGAGATACTGAACGGCATCAAAGTGCTCAAGTTGTACGCCTGGGAAATTAGTTTCGCTAAGTTTATCGATAACATTCGAAACAAAGAGCTAAGGATTATAAGAAAATTGCAGTATTTGAATGCGATAACGTATATAACCTGGACGATTACACCGTTTTTGGTGACTCTGTTATCGTTTGCGACCTATGTGCTGATGGACGAAAACAATCGAATCGATGCGGGTACGGCATTTGTTTCGTTGACATTGTTCAATATCATTCGAATGCCATTGATTAGTACGCCGATGACAATTGCGGCGATAATGCAATCGTGGGTGGCCATAACGCGTATTAATAAATTTTTGAACGGAGCGGATATTGTGGAAGATAACATTACGCACGATGATGACGGTAGGTACAGATAACGGTAACGGCTGTTGTGTTTTCATTGAATTTTGGATTTGTTTCGCTTAATTCGCAGATAATGCAATAAACATAGCAGATGCTACATTTTCATGGGGAAACGAAGATGAGGTTGTGCTAAAGATGATTAATCTGACTGTTGAAAAGGGTAGTTTGGCTGCAGTAGTTGGCACTGTTGGTTCTGGAAAAAGTTCGTTGATTTCATCGATTTTGGGCGAAACAGAGAAACTTACAGGCTCGGTGAATACGCACGGAACGATTGCATATGTTGCGCAACAGGCTTGGATTCAAAATTCTACACTCAAAGTGAGTAAAATGTCGATAGGGACTTTTAGTATTCTGGCGCAACAGCCAAATAATTCCCGTCTATGTTTCTAGGATAATATTTTGTTTGGCAAACCATTAGACGAGAAACTGTACAATCGAGTGCTTGAGGCCTGCGCCCTATTGCCTGACATTCAAATTTTACCGGGTGGCGATCAAACTGAAATCGGCGAAAAGGGTATCAATCTGTCAGGTGGACAAAAACAACGTGTATCCTTAGCCCGAGCCGTTTACAATGAGGCCGATATCTATTTGCTGGATGATCCACTGAGCGCTGTTGATTCACACGTTGGCAAACACATATTCGATAATGTTATCGGACCGAACGGTATGTTGGCCGGAAAAACAAAACTGCTGGTGACGCACGGGCTAACTTATTTGCCATATGTGGCAACAATTCACGTTATGACGAACGGCGAAATAACAGAAAGTGGCCCGTACAGTAGACTTATAAGCGAAAAGGGCGCCTTTGCTAGCTTCGTCGAACAATATTTCCAAGAAGTGGCCAACGATTCAGAAGGTATTGCAATCGGTGTCGCGACAATTCTTCGTGGGGACAGTTCTTCGTGAATTCTTAGTGGGTTCAATTTTCGTAGCGACATCACTAATGTGTTTTGTAAAACCAGCTCTGTCATTCCCGAGACAACCGAAGGCTCGCACGAAGCCACCAGAAGCCGAATCCCTTTTGAGGCGAAATTAACTGGTCCGAAGCCGCATGAATTGTTTCTTAGAGTGTCTTTCTTAAATCTGCAGGACCATTCGAGTGCATCCGAGTTCGTGTGAATCCCGAAGTATTTGACCGGAAATCGAGCGAAAGTGACCGGAAATCGAGCGAAAGTGACCGAAAATAACTGTAAATCTACTGGAATTGTCGGAAAATATACTGAAAGGAACTGATTGTCTACTGGAAGTGACGAAACTTGCGCGAAAGCGACTGGAGATTGATCGGCAGTGAATACCGGACAGATAATCAAACGTGCGTCACCGAAAGTCGACCGGATATGAGAGGAGAACGCTCGTATGTGACCGGTAATCATCCAAAAGTGATCGAAAATCCACCGAATGTGATCGGCAGTTTACTTAAAAGACTGAAAGTGATCGCAAATCTATTATAGTGACCGGAAATCGATCGGAATATAATGGAAATCTTCTAAAAGTGACCTAAAATCTACTGAAAGTGACCGAATATCTACTAGAAGTGACCAAAAGTTATCGAAAATCTATTGGAAGTGACCAGAAATTTACCGGATCGATCAGAATATACCGGAAGTGACCAGGAATCGACCAGAAGTGACGGGAAAATTTGGCAGTGACCGGAAGTGACTGAAAATAGAACGGTAGTAATCGTATATTGGCCGAAAATGACAGGTTATCCAACGGTTGTCATCGAAAATCAATCGGATACGAGGTGAAAAGGGACCGGTAATTAACCGACAGTGACCGGAAATCTACCTAATGTGACCGAAAATTGACCAGAAGTGACCGGAAAACCGAATTGACCGAATAGGGTCGGGAATCTACTATAGTCGTGCGGAAGTGACTGGAAATTGATCGGTAGTGAATAGTGATATTGACCGGAAAAAAACGGGTAACGGAAGTCACTGAAAATCGATCAGATGGGACCGAAAATCTGGAAGTGACCGAAAGTGACCAGTAATCTAACAAATGTGGTCGGCAATTGACTGGAAGTGACCGGTATTGATCGAAAATCTATTAAAAGTGACCGGCAATCGACAGGAAGTGACCGAAATTCTACCGAGTGTGACCAGAAATTGATTAGAAGCAAAAAGACCGGAAGTGATCGCAAATATATTGGAAGTGATCGAAAATTTACCCAAAATCGATCGGAATAAATCCGGAAATCTACTGGAAGTGACCGAATGTCTAATGGAAGTGACTAGAAATCGTCCAGAAGTGACTAAAATAGTTCATCAATTTCGGAAGTCACCGAAAGTAGTCAAGATATGAACGGAATTCGACCGGATAGTACCGAATAGGGTCGGAAATCTACTATTGTCGTGCGTAAATGACTGGAAATTGATCGGTAGTGAATAGTGATATTGACCGGAAAATACGGGTAACGGAAGTCACTGAAAATCGACCGGACGAGACCGAAAATTTAGAATTGACCGGTAATCAACCGAAAGTGACCGAAAACCTACCGAATGTGATCGGAAATTGACTAGAAGTGACCGGAATCGATCGAAAATCTATTGGAAGTGTACGAAAATCGACCGGAAGTGACCGAAACTCTATTAGAAGAGACCGGAATATGTACCGGAAATCTGCTGGAAGTGACCTAAAATTTACTGAAAGTGATCGGATATCTACTGGAAGTGACCAGAAAGCGACCAGAAGTGACGAGAAATAGTTCATTAATTACGAAAATCGCCGAAAATAGACTGGGTTCGAACGAAAATCGATCGGGAGTGACCGGTAATCAACCGAAAGTGATCCGGAAATCTACCGAATGTGATCGGCAACTAACTGGAACTGATAGGAATTAGACCGGAATTGATCGAAAATCTACTGCAAGTGACCCAAATCTACTGGAACCGGAAATGACAGGTAATCCAACGTAAGTCACCGAAAGTCGACCGGATACGAGAGAAAAACGACCGTATGTGACCACTAATCAACCGAAAGGAGGTCGGACATCTACCGAATGTAACCGAAAGTAGACCGGAATTGACCGCAAATCCACTGTGAGTGACCGAAAATCTACTGGAAGAGGCCGAATATCTACTGAAAGTGACCGAAAATCGTGCGGAAGTGACTGAAAATAGAACGGTAGTAAACGTATATTGGCCGGAAATGACCGGTATCCAACGGTTGTCATCGAAATTCGACCGGATACGATCGGAAAATGATCGGTAACTAACCGAAAGTGACCGGAAATCTACCGAATGTGACCGAAAATTGACGAAAAGTGACCGAAAAATGAGCAGAAAAAGACCGGAAGTGACTGCAAGTGATCGCAAATATTTTGGAAGTGATCGGAAATTTACCGGAAATCTACTGGAAGAGACCCAAAATGTACTGAAAGTGACTGAATGTCTACTGGAAGTGACTAGAAATCGACTAGAAGGGACTAAAATAGTTCATTAATTTCGGAAGTCACCGACAGTAGTCTGGATATGAACGGAGCTCGACCGTATGGGACCGGAAATACACCAGAAGTGACCGAATAGGTTTGGAAATCTACTATAAGTCACAGGAAATTGACCGAAAATCATCGGAAAACCATCCAAAACGACAGATCGACCGAAAGCAATTGAAGAGAACTCGGAAATCCCTTAGTTGACTTTGATGGACACACGGGTGGCCTTGTAAGATACTCGGTTGAACTGGAGATTTACTCGGATGGCCTTGAGAGACACTCTGGTAACATATCGGACACGGGACAACCTTGTGTATTTGAGTGGTCGCCAGAACAACTCATATGGCTTCAGACGAGAAAAATTATTTCTAAAAAAATTAACGATCTGCGCCCTCGGAATGGACTCGGGTTGTCTCGGATATGACTCTGTTATCCTCGAAAATGGCTAGGTCTTATGAGAAACACCGGTGAAATGACCATTCGTTTTAAATCGGCGAAGAATTCATGAAGAACTGTCGAATGACAATATGTTTCTATTCGAAATTGAATGTTTTTTATCATTTTTTTGTGAGCCCAGAAATTAAAGAGCTACAACAAGTACTCGGCTCAAGTACAGAAGTGGCGCGAATTCTAGAACGGACCATTTCAACGGCTTCCAAAGAAAAGTACTGCATTCATCCTCGTATAAAATTGGTTCTAATACTCACTTCAATTTTTAGAATCACCAAAGCGCCTATCCCGGCAAGAGTCTGAAATCAAATTACCCGCTCAGCAACAAAACGCTGCAACGCTTATTGAAAAGGAAGAGACACAAGTGGGTAGCGTTAATATTGGCGTCTACATACGATACCTCCGAAGCATTGGCTTCGTTGCATTTGCCATAACAATATTTTCTAGTATTGCAAATCAAGTATTTTCGATATGGTCAAGCGTTTGGCTCACCACATGGTCAGAAGATCTAGATTCACAGCAACCGCATTTACGAGACTTGTATCTGGGTGTGTACGGGGTATTTGGAGTGCTACAAACTGTTGCTGTATTTGGAACGGCCATTGCATTGGCCATTGGCTGTATGTATGCGGCACGTGATATTCATAACAATGTATTGAATCAAACATTAAGATTGCCGATGTCGTTCTTTGACACAACGCCGCTTGGTCGAATCGTTAACAAGTATGTAAAGACTCAAAATGGAGAATTTCATTTTGCAGAATGCCATATGACAGAAATTCCAAAATCTGATTTCTTTGCGCTGATGAGTATCTGCGAAATGAGATTCCACCATAGACGTGGATGTTGTATCATCGATTCCAATCGAACGCAAGAACCGACATTTTTGTTTGTTTCAAGATTTTCCAAAGACATTGACGTTGTGGACATTATACTGCCAATGATGTTGCGATTCGGCATATTGATGTTCTTCTCTGTGTTGGCCGTATTCGTTGTCATCAGCATATCAACGCCCATATTTCTGGCATGCATTGTGCCGATCGCAATTATCTACTACTTTGTGCACGTTTTCTTTATTGCCACCTCAAGACAGCTGAAACGTATCGAATCGGTGACACGATCGCCTGTCTATTCACATTTCGGCGAAACTATTGCCGGTCAGTCAACGATTCGAGCGTACCGAGCACAGGCACGCTTCATTTTGGAATCAGACACTCGCGTTGATTTCAATCAAAAGTGTACGCTACCATCGGGTGTGGTATCAAATCGATGGTTATCCGTTCGTTTGGAACTTCTTGGAACGTTGGTGATATTATTTGCGGTCCTGTTTGCGGTGCTGGGCAAAGATCTTTTATCTGGGGCAACAGTTGGCTTGTCGATCAGTTATGCATTGCAGGTGACACAATTGCTGAACTTTCTGGTAATGATGGCAGCCGAGGTCGAAACGAATATTGTGGCCAACGAACGACTAGAGGAATATGATAACCTGGAAAAGGAAGCGGAATTGGTGACGAAGCCTGTGGTAAGTACTGAAAGTTTTACATTTGGAAATGAATGCGGTGAAGTTAGTTCAACAAATGTATATTATTAGGATCCTAACTGGCCATCAGAGGGACGAGTTGTGTTCAAGGACTATCAACTGAGATATCGTGAAAACTTAGATTTAGTTCTGAAGGGCATTAGTTTTACCGTAGAAGGTGGTGAAAAAGTCGGCATTGTTGGCCGCACTGGTGCTGGTAAGTCGTCGCTTACATTGGCTCTGTTCAGAATTATTGAAGCGGCCGGTGGCAGCATTACAATTGATGGTATCGATGTGGCCGAACTTGGACTGCATACACTTCGATCACGACTGACAATCATTCCACAGGATCCGGTATTGTTTTCGGGTAATCTACGCATGAACATTGATCCATTGGATCAGTATTCGGATGAAGAAATTTGGACAGCCTTGGAGCACTCGAATCTGAAGCCATTTGTAAAAGGAACACCGCATGGGCTACAGCATACCGTTTCCGAAGGCGGAGAGAATCTTTCGGTTGGCCAAAGGCAATTAATTTGTCTAGCCAGAGCACTATTGCGAAAATCAAAAATATTAATTCTGGACGAAGCGACAGCAGCCGTGGATCTTGAAACGGATGATCTTATACAGGTATACAAGAATCAAGAATTTATTGATTTCTCTAGTTATCCAACTAAAATTTTTTGCACAGAAAACAATTCGTGTTCAATTTAAAGAGTGTACTGTATTGACGATTGCCCATCGCATTAATACGATAATGGATTCGGATAAGGTATTGGTGTTGGATCAAGGCAATGTGTCCGAATATGATTCACCGACAAATTTGCTTGACAACAGAAATTCCATTTTCTATGGCATGGCTGTGGATGCCGGTGTAATTGGTACAAGCCATGGAAACATTGAGCACAATACGGACTTCTGATGGAATCGATTTAAAACCCATTACGCTCGTGTCCGTCACCCCAGCTGGCCAAAAGATCTCAATCGAGATGGAACTTCACAGATATTTAGTAGCCATCAAGTAGTATCTAATAGTCAAATATTACATCTAGTAGTGTCTCAGATATAGAGTTATTAATGGCCGGCCCTGGTGACGTCACCACAGCCGGCCATTTGTTTTTGTTTTCGGTGCGAGCTAACTGATACTTTACACAGATTTGGTAGTCATCAAGTAGTAACCAAAAATATATATAAATATGTGGTAGTGTATTTTTTAGGGTAGCTAACATTGGCTGGCTCAGGTGACGTCACCTCTGGTGGGCCATTTTTTTATTTTTAGTGCGATTGAATCCAAATTTATCACAAAATTAGTAGCTATCAAGTAGTAAACTTATGCTCAACGTCACGTCTTGTAGTTCCTTGGTTTAGATTTTACAGGGTGTACAAAAATTATTTGTATACATTTTCATATGTATGGTACATAGAAATTCAACAAACAGTGACGACCGCATGACCGAGAACGGTTCTTTGGCTCTGTGCAGCCCGTGTGCAGGACAACGCAACAACATATAATTAGTGAACTAGTGAAACACAGTTTCAATTACCGAGACGGTTCTTCGAACTATAACTTCATTCCTTATGCCGCTGCTTTTCGCCCTCTTCCACCTCTTTTGCCAATGCCAAAGTATTTGCCAGTAATTGAATATACCTGGTTATTTGGGAAGACAAATTTTCAGAATGAATAACTTTCCGAAAATCGTGTACTGCATCACATGGCGTCCGCATTTCAAGCTCGAATGTCAAAATGGCAGCCGTCTGACCCGTTGACTGACACCGACTCGAATTCATTGCAAATCGAACAGCCGGTAACATTTCGGGTCAAGTGCCATGGTCTTTCCCACCGAAATCGCCAATTGCGCTTCCATATCCCGATTTTTCCGTTCAACCGGTTTGGCTTCGGGATGATATACTGGCGTCAACCCCTGTTTGACATCAAAGCAATGGAGCACATACTGCATAACGGCACCAACAAATTGAGTGCCATTGTCGCTTATTAGTTGTCTCGGAGTGCCGTAACGCAAGCAAATCTCGTCTACCAAAACTCTGGCACAAGCTTCGGCCGTTGCCATTTTTAGGGGAAAAACTTCGACTTAACTGCTGGCAACATCCTTGATGATCAAGATTCATACGTAGTCGTCCATAGATTTCGGTAACGGCCCGAATAGATCGATGGAGGCAACCTCGAACCGTTTGATGCCCACTGTCGTTTGTAACAGCCCTTGAGGTTTTTGATTTCCAAATTTGTTTTTTTGACAGTACACACAGGTCTTGATTTACCGCTTCACCTGCTTTCTCATACCTTGTGACAAAAGTTTTTTTTTATGATTTTTTGAAGTGTACGCATCTCCCCACGATGACTGGCAGACGGTGTATCATAAAATTCAGCAATTATCCCTGACTGTTTGTTAGCCAGAACTACCAGTTGTGCTTCATCTGATTCGGAATCAGGCCCATATCGATACAATACACCATTGTTAATCAAATAGCCGTTGTTGGAATAATAATGTACGTTTTCATCCACTTTTGTCGTTTAGCTGTGCGTCTCTTATTCCAGCCGGATCGCGATGCGGCCAGTCATTCGCGGCACTGCAAATTCCACACAACTTCATGGCATCTTCTGTGCATTGTGGCCGCGACAATGAGTCAGCCACGATGTTTTTTCGGCCGGTTATGTATTTGATTTGCAGGTTGTATGGCTGAAACTGCCCAATGCCCAACGCGCCAAACGACCAGTCGGCGATTTTAAACTACGTTAGCCATTTTAATGCCTGATGATCTGTTTCGATTGTCACTTCAGTGCCTTCGGTATAGCCATGAAACTTTGCAACGGCCCATACAGCAGCCAATGCCTCTCGTTCCGTGGTGCTGTAGTTCCGTTCTGCAGGCAAAAGCAAACGGCTGGCATACTCGACCAGATGCTTCGTTTCCTTCTCCCCCTGGACCCAAACCGCACCGATTGCGTAGCCGCTTGCATCCTTTTTTATGGTATATGGGCGAGTTTCATCCGCACGATGTAGTATAGGAGCCGTTGTTAATAGCAATTCCAACGTTTCAAAAGCACTGCTTCGGGCCCCAGTTCAACGCAACATTTTTCTTAGTACGATCGCTTATGGGCTTTGAAATTTTTGCAAAACCCTCTATAAATCGACGGTACCACGAGCAAGTTTGCAAAAAATGATTCGACGTGCTTAATGTTTCTCCATGATAGCCGAAACCTTATCCGGATCAGGCGTTATACCATCGCCAGTGATGACATGTCCCAAGTACCGCAGATTCGTTGCACAAAAATGGCACTTTTCGCCGTGGAGACGTGGATTAAATTGTCGGAGCCGCTCAACCGTTAACCTAAATCGAAAATGTGACCATCAAACGTGGGCGAAAAAACCAAAATATCATCCAAATGGGCCAAAGTAGTACCCTTGATGACCATACTCGTTCGAGATCTGTCCATCAGTCGCTGAAAAGTGGCCGGCGCGTTCCGCCACAAATTCTTGTACCACCATGCTTTTTTGGTACCATCACTATAGAAGCGGCCCACGGTGATTCAGATAAAATTTGACGATAGCATTTCGTCGATGTGCTGTTTAAGTTCTGCCTTCTTTTTTGAGTTGAGTCGATACGGTGGCACAAAAATTGGCGCATGAGTTCCACATGTGATGTCGCTTCGCCATGTTCATTGAACAAATTGACATTTTTGTTCAATAGTTGACTTAACCGATCGCGCTGTTCGACGTTAATGTCCTCACCGAATTGTGCCCGAATATCCAACATGGCAATATCGATGCCATCCATGTCGTCGTCGTCGTCACCGCCAACAGTTCTTTTTACCGTTGTTATG
>JANTEX010255364.1:0-12301 GCA_024741295.1 Macrocera vittata | reverse complement strand
CTATATTTTACCGGCTAGGCTCAGTTTAATCGAAAAAGCTCAGTATAAATTGAAAAAGGTTAATAATTTAAGACCTAGCCTAATAATACTACTTCAATGTCACTTTTTTGTGTATTTGGAAAATAAATGATGTATTGCACATTCTATCTATTGGTCATCCATCCATTCTATCGTTAAATAGTTAAAATGTATTAATTTCTAAAACGTTTTTTTCAATCAGCGCAATTAATTTCATTATAAAAGATTGAAGTAAACTTCAAATGAAAAATCCCTTGAAATATATTTCGAGTCCCACTCCAATTTAGTTCCCCTAGCGTCCCAGAAAATTGACGTGCAAACCACCAAGAACAAGGTCTAATTCACACCTTGCTCTATATCTACATTCTCTTATTTCGTTTGCCAGAACGAAGTACTCCTTACCCCGTTAAGTTTTGCGACCAGTACTTCATAATATTCTTTCTTTTTCCTTCTGCATATAGTCGCATAACTTCGATGTATCTCTATATACCTCCCTTTATTCATTGAATCCTTTCCTTCTCATTAATTTTAATTTTTAAGACATTGTTTTCAATGCCCCAAAGCACTCCCAATCATACCATTCGGATTGAAAAAAGTGTTTCACATTGATTCTAAGTGTTTGCAGCTCTCTTTATTATGTCGAAAAAATTTGTCGCACTGAAGCCTTCAGAATTCTTCGTACTTCCTTTGAGTATGTCCTGTGTCCACATTCAAACGCAATTTTGGTAGCAAGCTTATTTCTCTATTCTCCTCCCTATTCATTCCCATTCTGATACTGGATTCAAGTAAAATCATGTTATTAGGTCAAATTTTTTCAGATTATTGATTCAAATTTCAGAAATAAAATTTCAAATTTGTATTCAGGATTTCTTCAAACTATATTTAAGACGACTTTTTCAAGAGTGCTTACAAAAGAAAATGGCAGTGTACGTAAAGAGATTCCATCTCTTTCTTTTCTTAAAAAGGGACTAAACGTCATAAGAAAGCTATTTCAAAAGAAAACTTTAAGAGTTTACTTGTTACATTCTTCAGTATTTTTTATTCTTTGGATGCTAACTGGGATGAGTGGCTGAAGACTTTTACCTAATCTTTCTGATAAAAATAGTTCCTTTGGGTTACTGTCTTACCCTAGATGAGGGATGTATTTTCTAGATAAACATTGATAAGAATCGATATGTTTCAAGAAATATTGATATGTATTAATACAATATATATCGATTACTAATGACAGGAATTAATTTACATGGACAAATTAATAAGTGTTAAGCATTGTATGCTGTATTTATAAGTTTTGGTATTGATCGTATGTATCGATATTTAGCATTAATGCTAATCGATGTATCAAAATAAATGAAAGCTCACCTCTATAGAGGTGGTATATATGTATCCTATAAAATCAGACAATGGAAACGTATTCATTCAATTTCTTCTGTTGAGCAAATTTTTTGGAACACTTTTGCTAATAACCCACAATGTGGACCAAAAAACCAAAAATAAATAAACTCCGTTCTATTTTTCTGGTCCACAACCACAAGCAAATAATCTAATATTCAACTTAATACATAAATATAGATAGGATCACGAAAATGAAAAATGACAAATTTTTAATTAAATCTAAATTAAAATTTGGAGTTAATTTGCGAAACGAATTGTAAATGCCATGAATATAAAAGTAACCGGATATGTTCAACATCCTTTGCCTTTTCCTGTACATAATTACAGACTTTAAATTATACAAAGTAATCCATATCTTTACAATACAAAATGCAAAAACTCAAATTACATTGTTGGTATGCTAAATGCTCGGCAAAATGCGATTTCAAATTCTTATATATATACATTACACTTATATGTTATACAGTTTCTAATAAGACCTGTAACATACACTATACAACTAAACTATAAAGGATATAGGGTAGCTGTCCCAACGTTTGAACTGGTAAGACATTTTCCACAGTTCATTTATTTGTAAAGTAAACTCACTATATGAATGACTAATCATGGATGATTTCATATAAAAAAAGGCTGCAAATGGTTCCCCTAGGTCACATGATATTCCACATACGTTCACAGTCGACAAGCAACAACAGTTTTCACATATTTTTGCGATATTTATATGTTTTTTTTTTCATATAGGTGTTCGAGGACCCTACCAGTTCTTGGTCCGACCATGCCCAAACTCTAATCAGACCGAAAACTCATAGGTATACACAATCTGTAAAAATTTCTTGACGATAGGTTGAGCCGTTTAGCCTGTATCGTGATGACAAACTAGTTTTGCTTAAAGTTCAAAAAATTTAAATTATGCCGAAACCATACTTTGGTGTTGGATCTCCTAGAAATATTGAGTTTAGAGTTTTGATGCATATGGAAAAAATGTGTATTTTCCAAATACGTTGTGAGTATACATTCTGTGTGCAAAAAATCACTCCTTAAAAAATTGTTATCAAAAAACTAAATTTTCCTATAAATCAACAACATTTTGATTTTCGATTACCGCGCTCTTCTTTATCAGATTGATCTAAAAATAAAAACGTATTAATATTTTTTTTTCAAGATCTATGAAGATTTGAATCAAATCGAATGGTAAACAAAAAAGTTTTTCTAACAAAACCTGGTTTTTTTCCATACAGGTGTTCGAGGACCCTACCAGTCCTTGGTGCGACCATGCCCAAAATCTTATCAGCTTGACAACTCATAGGTATACATATTCTGTGAAAGTTTCATGGAGATATCTTTAACCGTTTGGTCTGTATCGTGCTTACAAGATTTGCTTACGAGCTAGCGATATTTTTTTTTGTCGGAATCGTCTTAAAAACGATAAAAAAGCATTTTCAACTCATTTCGGGTATATGTTGGTTTTTTTCAAAAAATCACCCAAAACCAATATCTTCCTATACTATATGTATATGTGGAAGATAATTATAAATCCACTAACAATTTAAGATATTTGTGATAAAAAATGGTTTGTAATTAACAATTCGTTTTGTAAATTCTGTGCAGACATGTCCTTGGATGTTTACTAAGTAAGAAAAAAGGAATAAAAACTAAAATTCGCAATTAACTCTCGAAAAAAAAGTACATAGAATTCAGGTGTCAAGTACGAAGAATTGACATCCAAGTAATATCATCTGGCACCTGCGAACTGGCTTATTTTATATATCACACATACAAAATGAGTGCAACTTGGCGGAACATTTCTTTACTTTCGTCAACAAGATATTCTGTCTCGCGAGGAGTATAGCACTAATATAGAGACATACTATTTGTTTGGTTTCGATTCTTCGCTGGATATGAGTGAAAGAATCTATTTTATTTTAAATATCAATCCTAATGAGTGATTAATAAATATGAATATGAATCGATCAGTTCAAAACATTTGTAAAAGAGTGATATGACGTATGACGTGTAAATTAATTTATATTATATCATGCAGAGTGAGATATGAGTTCATATTTTAGCGTTTTTCCTCAGTTCAAATTTATGGCCGAAACCATTCTTTGGTGTTGGATCTCCTAGAAATATTAAGCTTACAGGTTTGATATATATGGAACAAATGTGTATTTTCCAAATACGTTATGAGTACTTCATACATTTTATATCCAAAAAATCACTCCTTAAAAAGTTTTTATCGAAAATTCGAAAAAGAACTGTTTTTTAATCAAATTTAAAAAAATCTTTTCGGTATACTGGAGCCCACCTTGGTTTTCATCCGAACCTGCTGAAATATATGTGGTTCGGAGTATTTTCGGTCTGTGCAACTTTTGTGAAAACTAGAATTGATTGCGATAGTTAGGAAAAAAATCGTAGAACAAAAGTCTTTTTTTTTAAAGATTGGTGTTCGGGACTACTCCCTTAGTCCAATTCTGTCCAAATACTGTAGAGTTCTTGCTCTCATGGAACTACGAATTCTGTGAAAATTACATGAAAACCCATTGAGGAATTTGGTATATAGCGTGGCAGTAAGAAAAGTCTTATGTGAGAGCGAGCTTGAATTGTCTTAAAAAGAAGCACTTATAACGCATTTTGGACGATTTCTATTTATTTTCAAAAATTTACCGACACCAAAACTCCCATATAATTCGTGGAAGAAAAAAATGATCAATGAAGAAAAGGCTGTAATAGGTACAGTAAGTAATACAATACAGCATTTAATTTTTTTTTAAATAAACAAACGCGCATTCAATATTTAATAGAATACGCAGGAGAAGCTATAAAAACTCTATGTATAATCAATATGTGTGTGAGCCAACAGAATCAACTATATTGTGAAACTGAATATATGTATATAATTTCCATTCTGTCAAATAAAATCCACGGAAAAGGTATATATAAAATAAAACATATCTCTCACCACATCGCATGACCTTTAATTATGAAATGAAAATATATATAAGGTTAATAAGATATAATATGTGTTGCTTATTTATTTATCGAAAGGAGATATTGGAGAGTGATGTAAAATATCACTCGTCAAGATAGATTGTTTTAATATATTAAGAGATTGAATTCTCCCTGCCGTTAAATTTAAAACCTTCAAATTTGAATAATAAAATTAACAATGAACATATACCTTTTATTCCCTTTGAATTTCTTCTTAGATCGTCAATAATTTAAATTTTTGCTTTTTGTTTTATACACACGTTTTAGTCCAAAATCACTCATTTTCTACACTATATATATTATTATAACAATAAATAACTTATAGTACCGATTATAATACTTAGCAAAATATACGCTTTTATATTATTTTATAAGATTAGAACGTCTTTTTTTCAAAATACATATTTTGTACATTTTGCTAAATATATTTTCGATCGCGTACATTCGCGTTAGAGCTTTAAACTTGCAAAACTAAATGTATTAAAGCCAATTATCGATAAAATTTTTCTAAATATATACCTATAGCATACCTATTTATATATTGTGCATACTACTTATTAAAACTGCATATACTCTAAACTAAATCTATATATATCTATAATCTATAATCTATAATATTAAAATAAAAAAAAATGTAATTATTATGACAAAATCTAAACTGATTGTACAACTTTATAAAAGGTCAACGAACGAAACAGCTGATCAAAACAAAATTGTGCAAGCATCTAAATATAAACATATATATTATGAGAAAGTGCTTTGATTAATTTATTATAAATCTATTTGAAAACCACAAATGTATATTACGCATGTAATAGCCAATGTCCAGTGAGTTCTCTTGTTGTTAATTTCTATGTTTATATGTAGATGCTTGCACAAATTTGTTTTGATCAGCTGTTTCGTTCGTTGACCTTTTATAAAGTTATAAATGTTGTACAATCAGTTTTGATTTTGTCATAATATTTTAAAAAAAAATTCATAATATAGATATATGTATATTTAGATTAGAGTATATGCAGTTTTAATAAGTAGTATATAATTAGGTATGCTATAGGTATATATTTAGAAAAATTTTATCGATAATTGGCGGGGCTAGTCTACTAAGAGCTTTTTGTGGGTCAAACTTTCATGGTTTTCCTAAAAGTTAACCCATCTGCAACGAAATGTGAATTTCTAAATCCATATTCTGGAGGTAAATAATGTCAAGAATCCAGGGCGTCATTTGGGGTGTCGAGAAGGGTAATGCCCCCCCCCCCTCAATCATAGCCATGCTCCCCTAAGAATGTCAATTTTAGAACAAAAAATAAGGAGATTTAACTTTTGCTCCCCGTAAGATCTGTAAATGCCCCCCTAAGGAAGATCTGAAATGAAGCCACTCCCGGTTAACCACACGAGGGTATTCTAGCGCGCTTAAAAAGTATTATGACGGTATTATGGACACGTTTGAGCGTTCTACAAGACTGTTCTCTCATACATTTATTTGTTTATTTATTTTTAAAGGTATTCTGACAATCTTAACATTCTTATGGCGCTCTTAAGAGCGTCAAAAGACAGATTTGGTCGACAGGGACTGCAAGAATCGATTGAAAAATATTATTTGCATATTGAATCATTATATTTTCCAGGCGAACTTCAAAACTGTAAATATTTTAATATTTTTAAATCCGGAACTTCGTTTGAAAAGCTAAATTAGAAAAATTAAAAAAAAAGTTCAAAACAATTCTTTAAAGTATTTTTGGCCAGAATGTGGTTGAAAATGTATAATTTTATTGAAGAGTGTCCTATGTATTAGCATAACAATGAAAATTGTACCGGGAGCTTTCAGGCCAGGAGACTAATGGTCTTAAAGCCATAGAAAAACCTACATTAAAATTTGACATTTTCAACCATATTCTGGACAAAAATACTTCAAAGAATTGTTTAAACATTTCTTTGTTGAATTTTGAAGATATAATGATTCAATATGCAAATAATATTTTTCCATCGATTCTTGACATTATTTACCTCCGAAATAAGGATTTAGAATTTCACATTTCATTACAGATTGGCTAAGCTTTTAAGAAAACCATGAAAGTTTGACCCAATAAAAGCTCTTAGTAGACCCCATACAATTAGTTTTTTAAGTTTCAAGCCCTGATGATGACACGAAAAAAAGCGATTGAAAATATATTAAGCCAACAAAATATGTATGTATGTTGACAAAATAATATAGATAAAGTTTCAACTAAACTCGCCCGTTTGAAGATAATGAAGCTATTTTCGCTTATTTTATATACGATTTTACTTCTGATACAAAAATCTATTGTAAGTAATTCCTCTGGTAATTCCTATTCGAAAAATAAATTGTAAATAAACTTACCGTGCAAAATCTGGCAACAGCGCGCGGCATATTTATATATATATATATATATCTCCCGTGTTCACACAGAACCTAGTAATATAATATATTTATACATAAATACTGTATATATTAACATATATTAATTGGTTGTGTGTTCCATATCCATGCATGTATGGCATAATATGCATATAAAGCGGCATACGAATGCATTTGTATATCATCCTCCAAGCATATCATATATAATAATGGATGTGAAACAATAAGAGCAAAAGAGAACTATTTTTAACGTGCGACGCATTCGACTGATATTGTTTGAAATCAGACCACGTGGCGATCGAGAACTCAATCTTAATATAAAGTAGCATTTTATGTTATGTATGCAAAATCGATGAGTAAAATGAGTTTACAATTACTCAAATCGGGGTATTAGGAATATCGTGTACCTATATATAAGTATAGTTTACTGGATTAAGTACGGAAAAAAAGTGCGTCTACTGATTCTTCTTAGAGTTCTGAAGTGATCACTGTGTGGAGTATTTACTGAACACCGATCTATACTATTTTTGATTTTGCACAGAGAGTTTTTGGCGATAATAGACAAAATAATTTAAAATGACCAAACACTACCTATGTTCGATATTATTTTTTATTTTATAATTATTTAAGCGATGTAATTCATCAAGTATATCTTTTTTATTAAAGTTCTTCTGTACTATCAGTGTACATTGTCATATACATTTATAATAAACCAATCGGCTTGCAATGACGCTTATGATATTTCTATTATAAGCCTCCGTCGATGGTGCTTACGCACCTTCAAAAATGTGGTCTTTTTTTGTTCCACCATTGAGATTACTCATCAGCCGATCAGTCATTGCAAGTCGATTGGTTTATTATAAATGAATATAACAATCACAGATTACTATTTACATACAGATTGATAATTTCCATACAGTTTTCTTATGCCATTTTAAATACAAAACCTATATAATTCTCATGGCATCAGATATGTACTAAAAATCTATTTATAAACATATATAAGCGAAAGATCGCTCGTACAAAAACTACACAGTCGAAGCCGATGCCATTATATATAGTGCATTTATGTCTGTACAGTGTACATAACTTTATATGCGTATTCTGCAAAATTAAAACTGTTCAAAATCTGTTTTGTTGTAAATTGTGTTAGATTTTAAATTCAGTTCAATTCGAGTGGAGAGCATATGCAGATTACCATTATTTTGTATGCAACACTTATATTATTAATAAAGCTTGGCTTCTGTAGAATATTGATTTTTATCGATATTCTACAGAAGCCACCCTGTATTAAATGTCATCGGCACCAAGCGACAACCCTATGATACTAAGCTTGTTAGTACGGCCGAATTTCAGTTTTTCTTTTCTTCGATTGTGTCGAATTTCAACATTCTCATTGTTTCTGAGATCATTTCTTTTTGCTGAAATTTCACAAGCCCTGAATTCAATTACATAATAAATGAAATGAAAAGTTATGTCTACAAGAGACCATGATTTTTATACTTCCAAGATCTACACGAGACCACCCGAGACCCTCCTAAGGCCCTGTCATGAGCCCCGTGACCCCCCTTCGACCATCTGAAGGCATCTCGATCCCGAGCCCACTCAAGATCCTAACGAGGCCGCCCAAGAACTTCCGAGACTGCTCTCGGCCCTCCAACTACCGTCCGCCTTACGAGGCCCTCTCGAGACTACGCGAGACCGCCCAGGGCCTCTAAAAATCTTTTGCCGAGGTCTTTGAGGGTGTCCCGAAACCACCTAAAACCTACAAGAGACTCCCGGGATGGCCGAGTCCCTCCCGAGATCGCCGAGTCCCTCTCGTGACTTTCAGAGACTTCCCGGACCATATTAGAGATTGGCCGATGTCTACATAAACTCACCCAAAGCCGTCTCGAGACCAATCGAGGCCTCCCAAAACCGCCAAGGCCCTACTAAAACCGCATCATCTCACGCCTAAAATACATATTTTATACTTTTTGTAAACTGAAATGGATAGCAGGGCATCGTCAATCATTTAAGTAGCATTGTGTTTCACGCGGATATATTCGGACGACCTTGCAGACACACATCTGATGGTTTTGGAGACTAATCGAGTTTAGTGTTGACTCAGAAGGCACTCGGGTTGCATCGGGAGGCGATTCGGGTTGCGTCAGAAATAAAATTAAGGTAAAACCTCGGCTTTTTCTCTCTCTTGCTTCGCGGAAAGTATTAGACGCAATAGTGAGAGGGATAGCTAAAATTGCCCTACAATAACGATTTAATTAAACCTTTTTTACTAGGACTTCGGCCTTGGAATCCCGCTTTTTTCTTCTTTTTCTACCGGAAAAATTTATGTGAGAGGAATGCAAGGGCAAGGAATCACCAAATGCCTAAAATTTCCGTAAAAATAAAATTAAAACTTGTTTTTATTTTGTGTGTTTTTTTTACCTAAAATAAAGATTTTTGATATGTTTTTTTAAAAGGAAAAAGTACAGTTTCTTGCAAATTAGGCCAATAAAAAAAATGGGACGCTGAATCGTTCGGCGCTGAATGATGTCATTCCGCCTCTGGAATAAAACGTGACGCTTTGAGAGGCGCTCAGATAGCCTAGAGAGCATTCGGGCAGCCTAGAGAGCAATCGGGTGGTCACAGTAGGCGAAATAATTGGCTCGCTATTTTGTTGAAAATTTTGCGTTTTTTCTATAGTTTTCTAGATTTTTTAAGGTTTGGTTAGGTCCTTCTGGAGGTTTTCTGTATTTTTTTTCAATATTTTTAAATTCTGGTTTTTCATAATTTTTTGATACATTTCGTATAATAATTTGGTTTACTTATTTTGCGCTTAAAGGGCTTTTTGGCCTCGGGAGGGGCTCGGGCGTTCTCGATATATTGCATCGGTGTTCTAGGGAAGCCCTCAAGCCGTGTTGATACGGCCTAGAATGGTCTCGGGTGATCTTGAAATGGTCTCGGGAGCTACTCGGGTTTACGCAGGAGGCCTGGTAATTGTTTTTAAGTTAATAAAAATTCATGAAAAAATGTTCCTAAGAAAAAGAGTCGGGATACCGTTTATGGGTAAATATTGTTGTGGAGTGTGGAGTTGTCTTTATCATTACACTTTTTCTATAAACGTTGATTCACAACTTTAAGAAAAAGCTCTATGCTTTAAAATTAAAGCCCAAAGCAAAAAGTTTTGGCAAATTTTCACGTGAACGATTACACACCTATATATTAAATTTACTATAGGTAAAAGTTTAGAGATTTAAAGTTTAGTTAAGAACTCAGTCTAATAAACAAAAAAGTTTTTCGAACGAAACCTCATTTTTCATACAGGTGGAACATAGTCATATGCACTATGGTTTATTTTTACCATTTTTTTAGCCAATATTAATAACTCTCAAAGTAATGTTTGGATCGTTGTGAAATATGGAATCCAATAGTGTTATGGGTCGCTGATTACAAATCCACCACAAGTTTTTTTAAAATCCAAATGGGTGGACAAGTTAGAGTTCATCGTTTTCCTTAAAAATCGTTGTGAAATTTAGAATTTTAGGGTTTTATGGGCTATTGACTACAAATCCACCATAAGATTTTTAAAATCGAAAATGGTAGACAACAAAGGGGCATCGTTTTTCTAAAAAAAATCGTCGTTTTGAAATTTCGTATATATGTTATAAGGGTTTTTTGGTCGCTGAATACAAAATTGCCATAATGTTTTCAATATTCAAAATGGCGGAAGCACTAGAGTTAGTTAAAAATAATAGATTGCCTGGGTATATCTAATCAACATCCTCAAAACTGCAATTTAAATCTTCTAAATAATTATAAAATGTATGTAGTTCTGCAGTATTCACTTGTGGTTCAATTTTAAGTTCATCATCATCATCAAAATGGTCTTCTGTTTCCATTAATTCATACTGAGATAGTGGACAGATAAGTTCGAGAACCACTTGATGCAATTTTTTCTTGTCCTATTTGCCATTCTTTTTTTAAGACCGACACTATATAGCTTTCTCATCAGACAGAACACAGGTGCTTGTTTATAATTTATCAATCTGATTTTTAATGTGCTCGTAAGTCCACTTAATTTCTTCTTTTGTTTACTTTTCGTACTCAAGCATAACTGGTGAGCAAAATCTAACAGATTGTGGTGTTCTGTTACACCAATACAAGGTTTCGTCGTCGGCTTCTAATCGTAGAGGAATCATTGTTGTTGTTACTAGACTTGAATCAGTGGTTCCTAGTACTAATGCTTCTGAATTTAAAAAAAGCTTGATTTTAAGCTGAATGTCCAGTAGACGGGGAACTTCTGCTCTGATGTCGCTTACATTGATACCAACAGAATGGCATTTCTTCTTTGCATCTTAGACAAGGTCATACCTACAGCAAATATCAGCTTTTTATATTTGAATTCAACTCTCATATATACGTATTGTTGCTTAGATACAATTTTATCTAGCAAGTTAGCAAGAGCCTCTTCGACAGATTCTTTTCTATATCCTTAGCGCTTACATTTATTATTATCTTCTAGATTTGTTTCGTGCTGACAGTTTAGTAGCCATCAATAATTTGCTAGTGAATATTTATTGTCACTACTAAGGTGCGATATGTCTCTTCTTTATGATCTCTCCGATGTTTGTCGAAGTTTTTTTTAAGAGCGCCCAACTAAAGAAAATGTAGCTATTTCCGGTTTATTCATTTTTGATTCAAAACCTTTTTCGGGATATACAAATTGATTATCCAACCAATCCTTGCTTTTGCATTTAAAGTTGAAGAGATTCCGGGAGGATTTAGCCCACGTCATTTTTAGTTTGTAAAATAATTTTCTCACATATTCATTTAAAATATTTTCCTGATCATTTAATTGTCCGAGAAATTGTTCCTTCAAAAATTTTAAACAAATTGCCGTTCTAAAAAAGTAAGTCTCTACTAAGAACTTTTTCTAAATTTCCGGTAATTTTCCTTTTCTCACTTCCGAGACATCTGAACAAGCAAGACTGACCGCCAAATCCGACACGGAATATATCATCGTGTCCATTTCTTTGGCTTTGTCAGTGTTCTGTTGTCCTTCGTTGGCTGAAGGGATAGTATCACTGTGCAAAAAACACTCACTTGAGCCTACTGGCAATCTGTCAGCATTCAATACTGAATGGATGACCTGATGGCCGGCTCTACTCAAGTGGTGAGAGCTACCCGCTTCAGGGTACGAGTCGTCATCGTGATTGGAAGGGTTAGGATATTTTTCTCCATCTCCTTAGTGCTATCCGCTCATCCAAGGCTTCATTGGATAAGAGTTTATTTACAGCACCGGGATCCTTCCGTATCCTCCACCTTGGAATCATCACGGATAGGCCTTGAAATCGAATTTTGGATTTTTAGTTTGACTTTAAATTCGTAATCAATCTCTCAAAATACTGACCGAATAAAATGTTCGAAAGTTCAATAGGATTTTGGTAAGGATATGAAAAAAGGCTTATACACACAGAGAAAAAACTTTACCAATTTTCGGTTGATAATACCAATAGGCAAAAAACTTGTATTTGGTATTTT
>JANTEX010255253.1:0-12309 GCA_024741295.1 Macrocera vittata | reverse complement strand
GAATAAATATCATTAAATGAAATATTAGAGAGTTCATGTAGATAAAGTTTCTTGAATAGATACTAGGAAACTCCTCGCGCAGTTGGCTGCTTTATCTTGCTAACAGAGATATAAAATACATCGGAAGATAATCTAGCCGATTGCTCGATTCTTAGAGTGTTTCCTAGTTAACTTCGCCGGCAAATTCACTTTGGTGCTATGAACCACCGATTTTGGAAACGTTTTCAACCGAAAAGATAGTTCCTACATTTCATTGCCAGACAGGCGAGAGCGAGTAGGTAGCTTCTTAAGGAATTCTGAGGAATTCCGAGGAGTTCTGAGGGAATCTGATGAATTTCCAATGAATGCCGAGTAATTCTCGAGGAATTCTTTAGGAATCCTAGGAATTCTGAGGAATTCCCCCGGAATTCTCGAGGAGTTCACGAGGAATTCTGCAGGAATTCTCGAGGAATTGAGGAATTCTCGAGGAATTGAGGAATTCTAGAGGAATTCTGAAGAATTCTGAGGAATTCTCGAGGAATTCTCGAGGAATTCTCGAGGAATTCTCGAGGAATTCTGAGGAATTCTGAGGAATTCTCGAGGAATTCTGAGGAATTCTGAGGAATTCTCGAGGAATTCGGAGGAATTCTGAGGAATTCTCGAGGAAGTCTCGCGGCATTCTGAGAAATTCTCGAGGAAATCTGAGGAATTCTCGAGGAATTCTGAGGAATTCTCGAAGAATTCTCAATGAATTTCGAGGAATTCTGAGGAATTGCGAAGAATTCTTGAGGAATTCTGAGGAATTCCCGAGAAATTCTTTTTGTCGAGGAATTCTTTGGGACAGATTTTTGTCGAGTGTTTACACTCGGGCGAGAGTCACACGATTACATATAACCATGTAAATACACAGATGGTTTCAGAACCACAAGCAGGAAAAGATGAATCTATCCAGATCAGCTAACATACGGGTATGTTTGAAGATGTGCTTTTGAGTTGGAAAAACGGACGGTATCGCAAGGTGAATCGTCACTTTGGGCAAGTAGATGTTTAAAGCTAAGTCCATTTTAGATTAAGATAGAATGTTGCGCGTTAGTGAAGCGATTAAGCAAAGATCAGTCTGCCACACAGGCTTCGAATACGCGGGCTCAATTGCAGTTAGCCTGAAATTTTCAACAACAACAACAAGAATTAATAGGAATTGAGTAGTATTATGTAAAATGGAGTAAATTTAAAGGAATTAAGATAAATTGCGAGGAATTGGGCGAAATAGAGAGAAATTGCATGAATTGAGACGAATTAGGATTAATTGAGAAATGATAACTAAAATTAGAATTAGACATTAAATGTAGAATATGAAAGCTTGACAACAATTGCTTAATCCTTACTTTTTTATAGTTCGTTCCTATCAAAATATCGCAAAGTAACACATACTCGTACTATATTTTATTAAAATTAAGATTATCGATATTTTCGAATCTGCACATCACAAGTTTTTATTTGCTACCGAAAAAAATCTTGACTATACTCTGATTTTAAATTATACTCTGATTTTTATTACAGCATAAACTGTATAGGGTGGACAGCAATTGAAAAGAAAATATAAGCCACTTGTTTTGAAATTTTTAAGTTTAATAAGTTTGACAAAATTTTCTTAAAGAGAAATATGCTTTTATGAAAACATTTTTTTTCATGAAATAAAATGATCTAAGAACCTTTTTTCAAATATTTAAAGTTTTGGAAAATCATATTTAAAATTCTCGACAGACAAAATTTCGACAACCAAAATTTCGACAGCCATGTATCTCGACAACCAAAATATCGAGCATTAAAATCTCGACAGTCAAAATCTCGACAAATACTCGAAGCATAGTAGACTCAATCATCTGGTAAGTAGATCGCATATCAGGTGCTACAAATTAACAGAAGATTTACTTTTGTTATCAAGAATAAAATCTCAAAATAAAAAAACGGCCAACGAAAACCATTGTAATGTAAATGAATTGAGAAAAGTAAACGAATTTAAATGTTGTGAAAAATATGCAAGACATCAGTCGAGATTTTTTAACAGTCGAGATTTTCGCTGTCGAGGTTTTTTAAGTCGATATTTTCGCAGTCGAGCCTTTTCAATCGATATTTAATAGTCAATATAATTAATTATTTTGATATTTTTAGAGTCGAAATTTTCATTTTCAAAATTTTGATACGCTTCCGAAAGTACAGTCTCTTTTTCTCTTCCGAAATTTGTGACATTTGGTCAGCCCTAATCGCACACTTTTTATATTTTATGTCAAAATACAATTAGCATATTAAAAAAAGTTGCCGATTGGATACGGTGCTTCAACGATCCCAACGCATTCCCAACATTTCCATGAGTGATCAGCCCCTCGGATCCGTCAAACCGTTTGGCCTGAACTTTGCAAAAAAAAAACATTGACAAGCTAACGAGCCAGCGAACCATTTTTTTTTCTGGCATCGTCTAAAACACTTCGAAAATGCATTTTTAACGTATTCAATCATATATATTGAGGAAGTATTGGTTTTGCCTACTTTTTCGAAGACGATTTTAGCAAAAAAAAATTGCGTTCAATCGGCAGCATTTTTTTAGTCATATACTATCCCATAACTCCTGTTTTTATTTTTTTTTATTTTTATTAAAATTTTAAACACAAAACTACGCACATAGGCGGATCTAGCATTTTACTATAGAGAGGCATTTTTCAATTTTTCACCTGCGGGCGCTCTTTTTTGCGCCAAAATTTAAAAAAGCAGTGTGTCTGTCCGATTTTTGACTTATTTAGTGCTTTTAAACAATTATTACGAAGATAATCCCTTTCAACTGTATAGTGGGAGAAAATTTCCCCTTTTGGTCCTCCGCCAGATCCGCCTATGACTACACTTTTAAAATTCATGCAACATATTTAATCAGTCGTAGAATAAATTATCTACTGATGTATATAAAATGCCGAAAAGCGTCCAATAAGGATGGCATTGTGCAAGTTTAATTAAATCTCCTTTAAGACCAAAATGGTGGTTTAAACGAAAAAATCTTCTATTTAGAAACTATTATATATTTATATATAAATATGTAATTTTAAATAATTAAAATTAAGTTCAATAAAATAATAAACGAATATATGACACGCGATTTAAATAAAATAAAACCAAATCGAATTAAATCAAACCGTAAAAAGTCAAACAACTATGAAAACTCGAAATGAATGTTAAATAGAGTTGGAAATTTAGAGAAATAATAATAAAATTAATTCATAACGATTAATTATCAAAAATATTCAAAAAAATTAAAATAAGCTAATAGTTTCCTCGAGAACCAAGATTGTAGTAGATCTATATGAAAGGCGAAAGTACTGGAACTCTATGTCCCTCAGAGCATAAATCGAGCAACGTGATCCTGTAACTGAAAATTTTTAAATTATGTGATCTCACAAATCAATTTTTTTGATTTAAGGTCGATCGAAATACTTAGCCCGGCAGGAAGAAGTGTAGATTTTAAAAACTATTACAACTCGGAAACGGTGATAGTATTAGTACTATTCGAACCATGGGAGTACTATAGATGAAAAAAATTCAGCTCTATTGGAGCTGGGATCATGGAACCGCATTCGTCACGTTTGTCAATGCTCTTAACCTCTACGAATTACAATTTGAAAAAAAAATACAAAACAGTTATTTAAGTATGTGTCGTTAAAATACTATTTCTCCTACTAGTTAAATGATCTCAAAAAAATATATATATACTTTTGTCATAAGCGTTACGCTGGACAGTACCACATACAATTTAATGTTCGTGTTTTTGTTTTGTAATAACAACACGGCATTTAAGCTTTTCAAAAGACAAACGAAGACGAAAAAAAAAACGTTCAAAAAGAAACAAACGTATATACAAAGAACGTCGACGGCAAAAAATATATAACATTTTGGTCCGCATATTGGAATTAATCGACCCACGTTCATTTGCATTACAAAAGTGTGACATAACTAAAATTAATAGTCTGACAAGAAAAAAAAGTATTCTAAATCACTTTTTATTTATGAATGAAATATTGTCAGACAAGAGAATAGCTTAAAAACCACAAAATAACACAGAAAAAAAAGTAGAAGTCATACCACAAAAATATTATATTGAAATTGAAACACCTATGCGGTGATGTATGCCAGACAAGAGAGGTATGCACGGCCCCGGTTGACATATAGAAAAACGGAGGGCGTTTTTGTGTGGTCTTTTTGCCTTTGAATGCCGACATATTAATTTATACAACCAAAAAACCTCTAAACCAAAACCACATACCTACAGATAGGTATATATAGAAAGCATATAACATTTTCAATAAAATACCATTCATTTTGGCTAGAACAAATAAATAAAACATTTAAACGTTTCTGTTTACAACCCCTTTTTCGCTTCGGTGAGAAAAACCAAAGATATCATTGTATTGAGATAAAGTTGTTGCCACCAACGAAAAAAACATACATGAGAGAAGTATCCCAAACTAATCATCAAGATTATAATCACGGACCATATTACACCCAAAAGTAGCAGCTACACATCAAATTGAAAACCTATATATACGTATACAAAATATACAGGACGCACAGATGGCAAGAACCAAGAACACTGTGACCAGAGATAAATTGAATAATTGGTTGTTATGCCTATGTGTCCATCGCTGCGACAAAGTTGTGAAACTTATAATTAGATACGAAAGTAAAGAAAGTGTGTGTGTTCCTTTATACAAGTACGAGTCGAGTATATGAACAGAGAGCCGGGTGAACCATTTCCATTTATTTTTATTTTTTTTCCCCATACATGGATGAATGTATATTAATGGGAAAATAAAAAAATTTATTCTCATACTTGTGAAAATTGCCGACAAAAAGAAATGATTTTTAATTATAATAAAAATTGTCGCGCAGCTTGGTTTAATAATTGGAAATATATTAGATTTCGGTTCTTTTGGGTTTGTTATGGTAATTTAGTGAGAAATTGAGGATATCAAAACCAATTTTCGCCTTAAATGTGAAAGTTTCGTTATGTGATTATTTTTTTTTTAAAAAAAAGTGTGTGTGTTGGAAATTTATTTTTCACTAAACACAAACATGACACTTATGTGGTCCGCCCGCCTACATAGGCAGAAAGCACTCTTCCATTCTAAGCTTTTGCAGTACAAATCTAGATGTGGGAAAATCAGTATGGCAAATAATGCCTCTGATGGTGTACTTTTCATTGCTGGAATATTATACCTTCTTGTAAAAAGATCCTTGCCCATTCTTTCTAGGTTTTTATAAGCTGCGGTTTTGATCTCGCTCAAGACATATAAGCACCCGAGGCAAGCAGAGTTATGTCATCGGCATATGCCCCTACTTTAACACCAGATCGAGACAAAAGCATGAGTATTTCATTGACCACAAGAGAAACCAAAAGAAGATGTATATATATATTAAAACACTGCTGCTCAGTCGATGATTTAGAGCACCAACTATTGCTTCAGTACTGACATTGTTAAATGCTCCTTCGATGTCTTGGAATCTGATTAAAGTGTATTCCTAAGAATCAACAGTTTTCTCGGCAGTGCTCACTAGTCTGTAGATTCTCCGTTGGTGTACGCGTGTTGGTTACTCGCAACTAGCGACATATTTGGGTTTTCGCGATTGTAAGTTGGTAAGACTCTCCCTGGAATGTATTCAGTAGAAAAGACGTGAGACTGATCGGTCTTTCGGTGTCGTGTGCTGTACTTTCCCTGCTTTGGTAATAAATACGACTTTGGATAACACGCCCTAAAAACATTAACCAAAATATGGATAAGCTTTTCTTCCGCCTCTTGTAGGGCCAGGATAATTCCATCAGATCCGCAAGCCATCCAAAAGATTTGATCATCCAACGGATTCTAGCCTTCGTGATTACTTCGTCTATACGATCTGTGGTCTGCGATTAAAATGTCTTCCGTCCATCTGCCATCCGGATTTTGTAAATGGGTTGGCATGTGCTTCATTTTGGATAGGATGCGCGTCCATCTAGCCGTCTCTTTGGTATTTTCAATACCATCGCAGAACGTTCGCCAGTAGAGTCTATCGGACTAACACTGAGTTTTTTTTAAAACACTTTGAGATCGGCATTACGCTTCCAGCGTGTGAATGACCCTTTAGCTCTATTGCTTAACTCTCTGAGATCTCTTTTCCACCATGATTGTTGCTGATTAATTTTTTTTTCTGAATTTTGTTCAATCAGTCCGTCTAGGGTTAGGCCATCTTGATGTCAATATTTTTATGAACGAGAGTTTATCACCACCCTTTGATTTTATCATAGAGTGTTAGGTCTATCAGGCTTTCGGGGTTTGATCTAACAAACGTAGATTCGGAGCCTTTGTTGGCATTGTTCTAGCTAGTTGATATTAAGAAAGAAAGTAGAGACTCACCTTCGTTATTCGTGTCGTCACTTTCCCAAAAGCGGTGATGAGCATTAGTGTCAGTCCCAATAACGAGTGCTGCTTTCCTGCGATTGGCCTCATTTACTAGGCTTATCACGTCTGGTGGCGGTACCTACTTCTTAATAACCATATAGGCGAATGCTACGAGGAGAGGGTTCTGGTTTTGTCTTTTTTAAATTATGTGCATTGGATTAGTGCCAGATTTTTGTGCTGGATAAAGGTCTATAGAAGACCTTAAGATTTTTTTTTAGCCAAAATGGCTGATCTAATATTATCGTTTTATCTGGTGGCTTGAAGAGGTTATAGTTGCGTATACCAAGACCCTTGATTAGTCCACCACAACCAAACAAAGTTTCCTGTATTAGATTCTATTGGGGGTGCTAGTAACTAGCGGACACTTAGGCCAAAGCGGCCAATTGTATCATGCCACACCTGGACCAACAGTTTTTAAGGTATCCGAACCACCCGGTCATGAGTTCAGTTTATTTGTTTTATAATTCAAATTAATAATTTGAACCTTTTTTTTTCCGCCGCTGCCGGGATTTGAACTCAGACCTACCGAGCCGAAAGCGAGTGTTCTACTCATTGTGCCATTCGGTCGTTAAGTTTCCTGTATATACAGTTTCCTGTATATGCACCATGTCCACTCTGTCCTTCTTCAACGACGTGACTGATACAGCCGAGGTCACTGCACTATGAGACAGTATGCCCTATCTAATCGTGAGAGAGATAATCGAGTAGTGAGTCCGATGTGCCAGCGATCACCGTCGTGTCCAACTGGTCCAACTCCTCATCGCTCATCTCACTGCCGATCTCCGTTTCGCTCTGGATATTGCGAGGATCGTTCGTCCAATACTTCGAATCAGGCACCCGGTCGCTTCTTTCTGTCGACTGAGCCCATTTCGCAATTTAAGTCGAAGGTAGACGCTGCCGCAGCTCCAGGGCCATCTTGCCGGATCTCGCGCAGAGCAGTTTATTAGCTGGCACGTTGATCTGGAAGATTAAGAACTGCTCTCCAGCTTCTGAAGGCTTCACTACTTGTACCAACCTCCTTAGCCTTTGGCGCCATATGTATATCCGCCTTCAAAACAATGGAAACATTAGCTCATCCCACAGACTTTCCGAGGAATCCTTTGATATATTCCTCCTTAGCCCCTCCAGTGTAATCTGATTGGTGCACTGAAACGTCTTGCAGTCGTTCCACCAACTAGCACTATCTAAAACGGGAAGTGTCTCACCCGGCTGAGCGATTGCTTTTAATAATTAACCTAAACCGAGACGTAAACACTTTTAAATTATGTTGCTTTGTTATAAACGGTCCAAAATAAGGCCTTTGAAGTAGTGAGAAAACTGCGTCGTGCCAGTTAGCACTTAGACAGAACCATATATCCAAGTTCTGTGTGAAATTGTTGCGTCTGTGTCATAGAGCTGGTCAGTGGCAGAGGAAGTGTTCTAAAGATGCCGTGTTTTCGCCACAGCCTCTGAACAGCTCATCCGTTCCAACTCTTAGTCTTTTTGCGTGTTCTCGTAGCAGGAATGTCCAGTGTATGCTCCGACCACTGTCCTGACACCTTTTCAGCTCCAATGTAGGGGTCTTCTTCCTTTGTCTGGATGTGGCTAAGTGGTTCGACTTTGTCTGCAGTCTTTTCTACTTCTCCATCTTTTGTCTATAATTTATCAGATGCTATCGTCGATTTCAGTCGTAACGGTTGCCTGGGAGACTTTTATTTATCTTACCACGTCAGACTCATTACTGGTTGGCCTAGCTCTCTAGCTTTTCATGCCCGAAGGTCTAACAATCAGATGAGGTTACGCTTGGTGACGTAAGAGGCCAACTGGTTTGGATTACAAAATTATTCGGCCAACATAAACTCCAAACGATCCTATCTTCGATTCAAATTCGCACATCAATACTTTTAAGTTTTTTACAATTAAAAATGGCAAAATGTCTTTTAAAATGGACACTGACGACGATGTCTTTTCATAAGTTAATCGGCGAAGGAGTTTTACACCATGACATTGGCACCTGTAAGGGATTTCAATGCTTTTCGGCAATAAGATGTCAAATGTGCTGATTGTTTCTGCATGGGAAGAACAATAACTGTGCTTCAGCTTCTGTTTGTGGAAAATTTAGCGAACTGCACGTTGATGCCAGCTGTACTTCTGAAGTCACTGTCTGTGTCACAGACTAAAACTCGACTGCTCTCATGTAGCCTGGAGCCATATGTGTCCTGTTTATTTACAAAAAGTCGATCAGGAAGAAATATAATTAAATATTCAGACGTCTAGCACCGCACAAAAATCGTCTCCAATCATTGCAAAAACATTACAAACAGTTGGAAATGAAAAAGTGCATTAAACCATGGCAACCGTTTACTATCAAAATGTGCAGGCTAGCATGTCGATGTGATTTCTCTTACTTGGTTGTTGGATCTGATAGCTCGAAATCTGACATCTTGGTGGAAGTCCTGTACCAGCAAAATGTTGTTTTCAATTGTCGCGATTAAAAGTGAAGTCGACGATGCCGCCATTGCCAAGTGTGATATTCCACTTGTTCCTGTCAAAGACAAACATCCTGCGAATCTAGTGATATCAGTGTGATTGGTCATAATTCGATTATCGAAATGCCTGGGTACGGTGTCGATTTTCGATGGGCTGATTACAACAGTTTGCCGCTTTATCTTCAGGGTATTGAATCAGATTTTAAGCCTGACTCTAAATCTTTCTGAGATTACGCAAGATCAAAGCGTGAAACACAATGTAAATTGTGTATAATCAGCGTTTACTCGGATTTGACTCTAAATGTACATATCATGTAAACACACAAGGTGTTCACTCTGACATACGATGACGGTGGCTTTCTAGAATTTGATGCGAATTTTGATCTTAAGTTTACAGAGGCGTTCTGTTTTATTCAAAGCTTAATTTTGATGAATACATTTGAATGCATTGTGCCGAAAGCATATTCTATGCTTGGTTCGCATTGAATAGTGTGTTCTGTTCCATAGCTATATCGTTGGTAGAATATGAAGAATATGTTGTAAAATGTTGTTTATCCCAAATCGCTTTCATCTTAGGACAAAATAGTCTAACCAGGTTAGAGTTTAAGGTTGTCATTAAGCAGCTAGCAGGACACACATGAAAGGGCCCATTACTCACTACCCAGTTTCAGATTGTTTTGCACTATTTTTAGCTGTTTCGTCTTTCGGTGGTAAAGCTGGAACTCACATCACGCATTTAATACTGAAAATTTAACTACCAAATCTGTACGGCAAGACATCAACCATCAAAGACACAATGGAGACTGCACAATCCAAAACAATGTTAAGTCAGAAAGTAATTCATTATATCACCGTTAGAAGTTTGTGGAGGTTTCTTGGATGTGGTAAGTAATGTACCAGTGCGCTTCTGTATTATCACATTTTCACCTTTTTTATGTATTGACTTGGCACTTAAACTTAACCTTTTCCGGTTCACCAAAACGGTAGATCCAGTTTGAAAGGAATGCCATTGCAACTGTTTTAGCCATGATATCGGACAACGGAGCTGCTTCAACCCACCGAATATATCTGTCGATACAAGTAAGAGGATACGAATATCCTAGACAGGCCGATAATGGTCCCAACAAACACAATGTGAATATGCGAAGACCTTGCCGATGCAACAACTAATTGCCCGATTTCACTTTGAACGTATGGTGAATCTTTTGATTTTTGACAACCTTTTGGTATAAATTATTGAAATTTGTACATTTTGGTGAAGAGCACAATCTCTATTTTTTATGTAAAAGCTGTAAAGCAATATGACTCAGAGCCAGACTCAGAATGTATAGTGTATTATCGATGCGAGTAATACTAAATCGACAGCATAAGCGTCAATCTTGGGTCGATAATAACATGAGAATTTCAGCATCGACCAATCAGTCACCAGCAGTGGCAATTTGAATTTTAACCTGTGGTGTGCCACTAGCTAGACCATGAACTGCTGCTCCAGTTAGTATTGAGCATATGCATTTAACGTGCATCCATTTAATCACATTTGTTGCAAGCACACTCAATATCCAAGAATGTCGCTTAAGTATATTCTTTGGACTTAAGTGACTCTATCTATCATACCGACCAGAAGAATTGTGGGATTGGATGAAAGAACCTCTTTTGCTCGTATCCTTATTACCTCATAAAACATATATCTTAATATTTGCTATAAAAGATTTTCTCAAACTCTCGTGGTTTCTTTAACGTCATAAATGTCAATGGCCAATTGTGCCAAGAATCGAATCTTGAATCGATTAAAAAAATACATTTTTCATATCAGATCATTGTTTTTGGCGGACAAGTTTCAAAACTGTAATATTTTGAAATATGAATTTTTCTCTGAAGTAGGTAAACCATCATATTTCAAGAATTTATTTCTCAAAACAATTCTTTGAAGTATTAAAGGTTTAGAACGTGGATTGATTTTAAATTTCACGTGTGGTCCTTTAAGCTTTAACTTAGCTTTGCAAAATGTACCGTAAGCTTTTATAGCGGCCTAATAGAGTATTTAATAAACATTTTAATTGCCGTAAAAGTTACAACATTTTCATCAGGTGATGAAAAATTTTCGCCGAAAGTTAAAATCTTTCCATTTTCTGTAATTATTTCCAACTGTAACTGACCTAGAGAATGAAACGTTTTCAAGTCCTTAATGAACAGCTTAAGGCTTACCCAGTAAAACTAAGCAATGACAAATTAAACTATATGTATAAGAATAAAGTAACCGTTAACCGATGTAATTCTATATGTCGCTATATAGTATATAGGCATGCATATAGTTTTAAGTATATACTATATACATACTTATATAAAATAGTATATAGTAGTATAGTACACCTTCCATAACCTATATTAGAAAAAGTATAAAATAGAATGAAATATCTTTTGTTAGCAAGTGTATAGCTATATATTACATACAATTTACAATATGATACATATTTTAATACTCAGACAAATAGGTTTTCCGTTCAACTCACCTACATTTTTCACTCGTATGGTTATATATTATGTATTTTATGTGTACACTTCATCTATCATGTATAGAGCCTCAACAATGTACAAGGTATTCTAATGTTCTGGGAAGAAACACAAAAAGCAATGGCTTTCATTCATTCGAGCGACTGCGACAGATATATATGTAGAAAAATTGTCCTTTGCACGGCTAAAACAAAAAATTTGTATGTGTACTGAAATATTTGTGATCGAAGCTGTTTGAACAATATAGAAGCCAGTCTATAATATGCTGGAGTACTGCTTTAAGTCATATAGACGTAAACACATATTTGACTAAAAAATATGTATCTACATCTGAAAAAAACAAGGCATGAGGTCTAACACTGAAACTACGGCTATGATTTCTTAATAGGACTTCGAAAAGAGCCTGTCCTTAAGCCCTAATTGGTTAAGTGGATACATTTTTTTTTTTAAATTGGTTCATCTGCTTACCAACCCAAAAAAAGTAAGTCCTTTTTACATTGCAAAATGTCTTATGTTTTGTAAAGCGAACTAGCTGCTTTAAGATACAGTCGAACAAGTGACTGAGCCTGTCAGCATTTGGTGAAAAGCCAGTTTTTTCGGTCAATCAGCACTTTTGGTTCTATGAGTATTGCAAAAGCTACAGATTGTTATTCCATTGTATACGATAAATTGATAAAGATCTGGCATAAGTAAGAAAACATACGAGGACGTCTTCTTCTTCAAATCTGTCCAATTGTGGCCTCTACTAGCTCACGGAGCTCCATTCGACCGACCGAAGGTCTATCAAAATCATATCATTGATTTTATTGACATTTTCTGGAGTTATCTGGTATCCCTAGAAGAACTTCATTTAAACACTCCTACACGGTGCGTCT
>JANTEX010255252.1:0-18574 GCA_024741295.1 Macrocera vittata | reverse complement strand
GGCAGTGACGATGTTTGTTTTGCCCACGGCCCGCTCCCTATGCTACCTGGCACAGGTGTGTGGTCACTGTCAAGAACGAGCGGTCGACTGCCAACCCATGGTCATTGTCCCATTGGGGGATTAGTCGACCGTTACAACACATGACTTTATTATTTATATAGTACCACATTTAAACGCTAATTTTTTTTTTTAGATTTTTTTCAAATTTTTCCCTTCAGGATGTTAATAATATTATAAATAGGAAAATACAAAATTGCCTCCGTCCGTCGAAACCACCAAAAGAAAAAGAAACAAAAAAAGGTAATTTGTATTATTTTTAAAAAACCTAACAAACTGGTAATTAATTTTCTATCTCTAAAATAGCACAAATACGGAAGAACAAATAATATATACCTGCTATACCGATGCCAGAAGCCAGCAGAAGTGTTGCTCTACCCTCTACATTTGTAGTTGAGCCGAAAGTAGTTATTGACAAGCCAGAAGGCATAATAATTGCAGAACATTAAGAAGGTAATTGTTATATTTAATAAACTATAACAAATAACCCATTTACTTTTTATTTTCTGTTAACAGATATTCAAAATACTGCAACGAAGCAAAATCACGCTGCTGTTACCATCTCATTTATTTTTCTAGTCGGTTTAATTTGTATACTGCTATATCGTCTGAGCATTAATTATGCGACATCTGTTGCGCGGTGTTAACGATACAGGTTCATTATATATATATATTTCTATTAGCACATGGGTACAAAATAATTTTTGAGTTACATGGTTTCGAACCTTTGGAGACTTAGTTACATTTCTGGGCTCATGTATTGGATAGTGGTAGTTGGTGTTGAAAAATGGTATTAGAACTTTATCGTTTGGATAATGTCGACTTAAGATAAGTCAGTAGTTTAAAGCAGTTTTTCCTTCTTCCTGTAATTACCCGGTGCGAGACGAGAGAGAATATTTGTCTTCGTCGGCCGACTTTTCCCACTATGTTTTTTTTTACGGGCCATACCAAATCAAATATATTGATCCAACGTTTCTTTTCCAATCCAACGCCCAAAGGCAACACATTTAATTTTAAATCCTACGTTGTTTTCAAGTTAAGACAATGACCATAGAGTAGTTTCTTTTTTGTGTGGCGTAAATATAAAACTGTTAATTCTATATTTTTGGGTTTTTCTTTGGAAATTCGGAAAACAAGAGAAAAAAAAGTAAATTAGACACAATCCGGTAAGAAGAAAAGTATAAAAATAATAATTTTCTTTAATGAAAAATTCACAAGCAAATATTATGAAATATGTGATGTCTGACGTTTTTTTTCTTTGTTCTTTTTTTCTCTGAATAGAGATATCTGAAAAAAAAAGGAATATCCCACAAAAACGGATCGGACACCTAAAATCCACCAGGGTTGTGGTCGCAGATGGTTCCGATCCAAATTTTTTTGTGATGATCTAAATAAGGAAAAATTATTGGCATTATCTTCTCATAAACGGCATGGCAATTACCAGATAGTACCTCTGTACTGTGGCATATATACATATATATATAAAGCATCGATCGATACTCTATCTATATTATTCACGTTGACCGTTGGATGACCGTGAAATAATATAATGGAATAGAACTCAGTACAAGTTTCTGAAAAAAAAAAACGAAATTCACATGGTCCAGCGTGCTAGAAAAGAAGTTTAGTGAAAAGTGATTTTTTTCTTTTCTTTTAAAATTGTGCCGATTTTTTTTTTTGAAAATTTCTTATTTTTTTGTTGTATTGATTTCGTTAATTTATTTTGAAAATTCTATATATTATATATAGATATAGAACTATATTTTTTTGATTATTTCTATTAAGGAAAAATTGCCTTTATATATACGGATATAATATGATTAGAGATGTACCTTTAAATTGATATCTATTTACGTACATCTATATGGAATAGTCCATACAAAATTAATTATTCGCCATTTATGTATACTGTACATGCTTAATTGTAAAGTAGTTTTTTTTTGTGATAGCCAAACTTTTTCATAAATTTGAATGGTTTCATTTCAATGTACATTTCCTCTTTCACGCATTTATGATTATATGCACATATATCACTATACATGTATAACGTAGAAAAATAGTTAATTTGCATATTGGCAAAGACCAAAGATAAAAATCGCACAACAATTTTATAAAAATATTATATAGGTTGCGTCGACATATGGAGCGCTTCATCGTCGTGCCAGCATATATAAGGGTGAGTGATTTTTATGTTACTAGTTGTTTTGTTGTTATTCGGTAAATATATTAAAACCAATATAAATATATGTATATATATATCGTGAATGAATATATACAAAAGGTAGCATATGGTTCTCATGTACCAATAAATAATTATATTTCAAGTGCTTAATGATCAGAAACTTAAGTGAGAAGTGAAATTAATCTAAAGAAAATTCAAACTTTGTTCGATCAATTAACGTAAGCGCATAACGCTATTCTACGCATAGTGTGCACACATAGGTATTATAAGGCATTAATAGTATAATATAGCTTTTGTGATGCGTGAGAATTCAAGCTAATCTAGTATATATATTATAGAGCTTTGACCATTTTGGATTGTACGGTGTACAGTGTACATTAGAATTAAATATTTAGATTTGTAATGCTATATAGAAGGTATTTGTAAAAAAATAACAAATATAATTCGTTTTGTGCGTAATATGATAGTTATAGTTCTAGTTAGCTAATAAATAATTTTGCATTGATATTTATGTGGGTGTCTCAAGCCAATTCATAGTTCCTGATTTATATTCCTTTTTGCGAATATTTATATATGCATACGATGTACACGTTGTACTTATATTTGTGCGCGTATCAACATTAATAATATTACGACAATATAATATATTTATAAATATGAATTGCTAAATTCTTTTTCATTGTGTTCCTGAGTGCGTGGGTGGTCGACGAAATAATTACGATGCCAGTTAAATAACCGCATCGCAACTTTGCCATAAGGGGTGCCTTCGGCACTATTGGGGAATGGACGGGGCTAGCATGTGATAAGGAGACATGCCAATAATGCGAATGCCAGGGCAGTGTAGTAGTGCATAGTAAAGTTTTCAATTTTCATTTTTACCCGTTCAAACGTTTATGTTTTACCACTCGACACACAATTTTTTTGTTTGTCTGTCAGTCCCCGCAACTTCCGTAAACTAATTCAAAGACCCCGCCCAATCCGGCGAGCAGTAGTCGGGCGATTACTTGGTGTGTCGATCCGGAAGTTGTGAGGGCCCAAAACTGACATGATAACAAATATGGCGCCCAAACAATAGGCCAGAAAATAACCCGGTTTTTTTTTTATAAAATTTCTAGATTTCATTAGTTTTCCATATAGAGTACATTTTCCTTTAAAAATTCAATAGCCCATATCGACCTAATGTTCATACAATGGATATCTGTTCATAAACTAATGTTCAAATATTGCATTTTGACTAATGTTTCGGTTGTCCGTAACATTCCGATGCCATGGGAGAACAGTGTGATGAACAGAGTGTTTAAGTATGACATCAGAGTATATATATAGTTTCAGAATTAACCGTAGTTTTTATTTCACCGCAAATGTTGTGTATCTGCATTTGTGTCCAATTTTCGTTCAATGTATTTAGACAGGTACTAATAGTGGTCTATGTGTACTCCGATGTATTGAATGGAAAACGACACAGTGCTCAACAACATTCATAATTTTTTTGTAATATTTTTTTTTCTATTTTCTTTGCATGATATCTGAACTAAAACATCACGTATTTAGACAAATACGATTGGTGGTCCAATTGTATTCCGATATGTGGTTGATGGTTATGCTATCATGTGATGAATTAATAAAAAGAAAAATTTTTTTTTGTTTGTTTTTGATAAAAAAATTAACGTAAAATTTTTTTTTGATTTCATTGCCGCTCAGTTCACTATGGTATTTTTTTTTGCAATCGTTTAGACAGACGTTTTAAGTTGTCTTAAACGTTCCGACGGATGTATATGGAACTATCATTTTGATATTGATTTTTTTTGTATTTTGTTTGTTTTGTTATCGGACTCGATTGGAAGAAATTGAATATTTATTTTGACTGTTATCGTTAGGTTGTCCACACGATATCCGATGAAATTTATTTTTTTTCTCTCGTTCTGATAATGACGACAGTTTAATTTTTCAGTTTTCAATAATATGTACGAGGATTCTGTCTTGGCACAGGTTTACCTGCACGTTATTTCTTTTTTCGGCAACACACGCACAAAGGAGCACACATCTCTTAAAATATATTCTTGAATACAGTCTCTATAGGTATAAATATAGTTATATATAGAAATTAGATATATTCCATTATACTTTCCTTATATTTGCGTTTTTGTTAGTAAAAGCTTAAAGTTTTTTTTGTTTAGGCATCATACCAGTTATATATACAGGTATACATACCTTTTTTGTGTACCATTTATAGAATAAAGTTACGGTGTTCTTAGTAAATTTAGTTGATAATATTTATTTCTATTTGGCATCATCGTTCATTGACATTCATCGGTGATTATTTTTTTTATTAATAAGTTTTTGATTTATAAATATGATTGTTTACGCATTGTGATATTTAAGATAAAATATAATCTTCGAATTAAATTCAACGACATTTTTAGACTGATTTTGATTTTTATATAGTAATTTGGTGTGTATTTTGTTTTTTGTTAATTTGATACTTTATTTAGTTTGCTATATTATAGTCTGTTAAAGCTTATGTAAATTACTATATAGCAAATGTTTTGCCACTTGTAGTTTTTTTTATAGTGGTTTAAGTACATTACGTTGAGCATTAAAAGTTGAAGTAAATACATATGCGTGATTGAGACATATTTTAATAAATAATTTTTATTTATTTTGCGTGTTTTTTTGATTTTGATATACCTATTATTTATTTACTTTATTATATTTGTTGAATTATATTTATATATTATATATCAGTTAGCCGTGGTATCAGTACACCATCTGACATAATAAGTACTCACTGTAGTTTGAAATATTAGGCTAGTGCTTTTAGTTCAAGGTTTCAACACGCCTTATAGTGTTCACTACTAAATAAATCTACAATATAATTTAATAAGTATAGGTTTAGATTGTTAATTCTATTTTTCTTTTGGTTTGTAATATAAAAAAAAAATGAATTTTAATTATTTGGAAAGGGATGAAGTAGACTATGAATGTCTCCTAAGAAATGTCGATAAAACTTCGCCAACGGCTCTTGAACAATTGGCTGCTAAGCATAATGCTGCCTCACCATTTAATATCACTGCGGTTAGACAAGGGAGAAGTATAAATCAAGAAATAGAAATAATCACTGAGAAAGGTGAAATTCTCGAGAGTAATGTAACAAAGGCGATAGCAGACAGCGATTTAACTTCTTTAGAAATATTTCAATCGCGTTTATTCCATATATTGGACAGACTATTTGTTTTGGGTTCATTAAACCTCGATATTCCAGCCGTACCGCGTCTGAGGAGTGAGACTCAAAAATTGATTGATCTAAGTAAGCAAGCAATGCTTTTAATTGCTGGTCCCCCGCCAAACCTTTTACCAAGTCCACCTTCCGTATCGGCTGTTCAATTAGTAGACCCATTCGGAAGTGCTGATCAACCTGACAAGACAAATCAAAACACGGGCGCAATACCCAAAACAAGAAACCGTCACACCAGCGATTTTCAACCAACGACCAATTCACCATCCACTTTGCTCAATCTGTCGTCCACGGCAATCAATGCAATTAGTGGAAATTCACCAATCATGTCCACCGAAAGGGATAATCAAAATCCTGCCACAAGACTTCGTGTACCGACCATAAATCAAAATGTGAATAGTCCCGGACTAGGGATAGCCCATTCAAATAATCAAAGTGCACAATCGAATATACTCGCTCGTCATGATTATAGTAATAATCTTAATGCAAGAGTAAGTCGTCCTTTCGTTGCGGATAATCGAACACAGAACAATAACGTTACTTACAACCGTGGTGATCAAAACAATTTTCGTGCTCAATATCGTAACGTTTTAAATCCAAACACTGTTCGTGGTTTTGTTCCGAATCAGCAGAGACCATTTGTTTCAAATCACAGTAGGCGAATTGCTGAGGATCCTGCGTTTAGTGTCAATGCACGTCCATTCTACGGGAACCAAAATCGTTTTACTGATCATGTCTCTCCAGTTCGTGAGAATTTCAATTACGAGCCCATAGTAGACGATTATTTACCAAACGAGGAAAATAATGTCAGACCACCAGTGGTCGGTTCAATGAGTCGAAATCCAGTGGCGTCATGGCCTATCAAATTTGACGGTTCGGAGACATATTTGCCAGTTGAAGAGTTTATCTTTAGAATCGAAACGATGGCCGAATCTGAACACGTTTCCGATCAAACCCTATCTGCGGGTCTTCACTATTTATTGTCTGGCAAAGCGCTGACATGGTATTGGTTGCATAAACGGCAAAATAGACAAGTAGGTTGGATTGAAATAAGACGGGCACTTATGCATGAGTTTCGTAGCATGGATTCCGATTATGAAATCAAAAAGCGAGCGGATTCGATGAGACAATTTGCACGAGAATCATTTAGCGATTTCAAATTGCGTATTGAGGCCGAATTGTCTAGAATGCGAAATCCAATTGGAGAAGCAGAAAAACTTGCGATTTTTCAAAGAAACGTTAGGTCAGATTTGCGAAAAGCTTTGTTTTATCGGCCAATCAGGAATACTGGTGAACTGACGAGACTTTGCAGAGAATATGAGAAGTTATCCATTCAGATCGGTGAAGATCGACCAGTACAAAGTTTCAGACGTGCCGTTCACGAAGTCGAGGCGTTTAGTCCCGTGAATGAAAATCCAAAGCTCAGTCAGTTAGAACCGTTGTCAAATGAAATTCTTGAGTTAGAAAATTCCGAATACCACATCGTTGCGCAACTTGAAGGTCAAAACCGGTCATCGTTCAAAATATGCTGGAACTGCAAAGACATCGGGCATCAATTTAAAGACTGTACTGTCGCTCTTTGTCATATTTTCTGTTTCGGATGTGGCGCTCCGGGTATCTTGAAACCGAACTGCGTCAAATGCAAAAACAATTTAAATCGTCGGCCGAATTCGGCAGCCCCAGGAGGTCGGATTCAGGCGAGTTTTCAAAATCCTGGACCGATGTTTCCAAGCTCATCGAGCAATCGTCCAAGTCGTTAAGTTTAGATTCCATTTCGTCTGTAGGTGGTGGTTTAGGTGGTAAGGTAGTTCGTAGATCTGGTCGATTCATCAGAGGTTGTAGGTTTTGGGCTCGATTAAAAAAATGCAAATCGGAAATATGTGCCACGGTTTTTGATCAAGGAAACGGTGATGATCCGCGACCATTTTTAAAAGTTGAAGTCGCTGGTGAAATTTTGGAGGGACTACTCGATAGTGGCGCAAGTGTGAGCTGTTTAGGTAGGAACGCTTTGGATTGCCTTGATCGGCTGGGTTTACATTGGACACGTTTAAAATCCTCTGTAAAAACAGCCGACGGCAATCCTCAGCCGGTACTTGGATATGTCCAGACGACCGTTAAGTACGGTGAAAAATCAAAACTTTTGCGTTTGTATGTGGTTCCCAGTCTAAGCCAGTCACTTTATTTAGGAATGGACTTTTGGCGATGCTTCGGCATAGTTCCAATGTCGATAGACGGGTTAAGCGGCGAATTAATAGAGCCCAAACCGGATCCGATAAAACATGAATTGTCGATGGAACAAAAATTACGGTTGGATTCTGTAACAATCAAGTTTCCCAATTTCTCAGTTATGGGCTTAGGCAAAACGGCACTGCATCGCCATCATATTGACACGGGTGATGCCCAACCCATAAAACAACGACATTACCCGATATCGCCAGCAGTTCAAAAGTATGTCGATGAGGAAGTTAATCGAATGTTGAAGCTAGGTGTAATCGAACCGTCCCAGTCGAGTTGGAGTTCTCCCATCGTATTGGTGAAGAAACCAAACGGTAAATCACGGTTGTGTCTCGACTCAAGGAAGTTGAACGAAGTGACAAAGAAGGACGCGTACCCACTTCCCAAAATCGATGGTCACTTGGGTCGTTTGGCCAATACAAGATTCATTTCAAGTATTGACCTAAAGGACGCCTTTTGGCAAATTGAATTGGACGAATCGTCGCGTGAGAAGACCGCGTTCTCGATTCCTGGGCGTCCTCTTTATCACTTTCGTTCGATGCCCTTCGGGTTGTGCAATGCCGCACAATCGATGTGCCGACTAATGGACCGTGTAATACCACACGAATATCAAGATAGAGTATTCGTATACATAGACGATCTTCTAATAGTTTCACCGGACTTTGATTCACATATAGAACTGCTATCTGTAGTCGCCGATCGCCTTCGTTCGGCCAATTTAACCATAAATATGGAAAAATCAAAGTTTTGCCTTCGTGAAATTAAATACTTGGGTTTCGTAATCGGCGATGGTTGCATTAAAACTGATCCCGAGAAGATCAGTGCCATTATAGACTTTCCGGTACCGAGAACCGTTCGTCACATAAGACGTTTTGTTGGAATGTCGGGCTGGTACAGGAGATTTATAAAGAACTATGCAACCATTGCAGCCCCAATGACTGATTTAATGTCGACTACCAAAAGAAGTTTTCGATGGACACCGCAGGCGCAATTATCGTTTGAGCAACTCAAAGCCGCACTTTCGTCCGCACCGATTTTGACTCACCCCGATTTTTCCAAACGATTTTTTATTCAATGCGATGCAAGCACGTACGGTGTCGGTAGTGTACTATACCAGGTATCAGACGACGGAACGGAAAAACCGATTGCATATCTTTCCCAAAAGCTAAATCCTGCACAGCGGAACTATTCCGTAACGGAACTTGAGTGTTTGGCTGCCGTGCTAAGCGTGAAGAAGTTTCGGGCATACATAGAGGGTTTACCATTTACGGTCATTACGGATCATGCCAGTCTGAGATGGCTCATGGACCAACGTGATCTAAATGGCAGACTCGCCCGCTGGAGTCTGAAGCTTCAGGGTTTCGACTTCACAATCGAACACCGGAAGGGGAAGATGATGGTGGTGCCCGACGCTCTCTCTCGCGCTTATGCTGAGGCAATTAACACAGACCATTCCGATCATTTCGCCTTGGATCTAAAGTCAAAGCATTTCCAGGATATTGAATATTTAACCATGTGTCAAACAGTAACTGAAAATGCTGAACGCTTACCTGACCTTAAATTGGACGACAATCTTTTGTTTAAACGAACAAAATTTCGTGAACAGGGCGAAACTCCGGTAACTGAAGCAAGTGTATGGAAACTGTGGATACCAACTGGACTAATAAGGGAAATTATCATACAAGCTCATGACATGCCTCTGTCTGCCCATTGCGGTTATGACAAAACATTGGCGAAAATCAAACGTTTTTATTATTGGCCGAGAATGGCAATCGATATACGGAACCATATTTCGAAATGTACAGTATGTAAAGAGACTAAGGCACCGAACACCATACTAAGACCAATGATGGGTGATCAGTTTTCAACCGAAAGGCCATTCCAGCAACTTTATGTTGATCTGCTCGGCCCTTATCCAAGGTCAAAGGATGGTAACACCTTTATTTTGATCGTGCTGGATCATTTTTCTAAGTTTATTTTACTCAAGCCTCTTCGAAATGCCACCTCTGCTGCCATTGTAAACTTTTTGGAAAAGGATGTGTTGCATCTATTCGGCGTTCCGGCAACCATATTTTCGGATAACGGCAAACAGTTTGTCTCACAAACAATGAAAGATCTGTGTAGTTCATACGGTATAAAGCAACTTTTCACTCCCATTTATTCGCCGCAGGCTAATGCCTCGGAAAGGGTAAATAGATCAATTTTGTCCGCAATTCGAGCATATATAAAAAATGACCATAGTAGGTGGGATGAAAAGTTAACGCAGATAGCTAGTGCCTTACGCAACACAGTTCACGCATCGACGGGCTATTCAGCCTACTACCTTGTTTTCGGACGAAATATGGTTAATCACGCATCAGAATATGGCCTTTTAAAAAAATTTAATGCTTTAAACTCTGACATAGACATAGCTGATGCAAGTGACCTTCAACAACTAATAGGTGACAGTGTAAAAAGGAACATGGCAAAAGCGCATGCGAAGGCCACAGTCGTCTATAACACCCGAGCAAGGGACGTTGATTACATTCCCGGACAGGAAGTGTACAGGCGAAATTTCTCGCAGAGCGATTTCTCTAAGGGATACAATGCTAAGTTGGCAAAGAAATTTTTGAAGTGTCGAATCAGGTCCAAGGTTGGACATGGACGTTATGAATTGGAAGATTTGGCGGGAAAACTTGTCGGAATTTTTCATGCTAAGGACATTCGCCAATAGAACAGTTTTTTTTTGTACCTGACTAATAGTATCACTTTACTATTATTATCACGCTCACATTACATCGTTTACCTTTTGTTTTTTTTCCCTATGCTACAGGATGCCTTATTATATTATAAGATGCCGGATAGATCTATATTTTGTTATTTTTGCCCGGCTTATGAGAGTTCAGGGTGTGGGTGTTCCCCGCGTGTGAAGAATAGGCCAGCTTTTCCAACTCTATTGGTTTAGGAGTACCTTGGCAACCAATATGGTTGGTTTTGTTACCATCTCATTTATTTTTCTAGTCGGTTTAATTTGTATACTGCTATATCGTCTGAGCATTAATTATGCGACACCTGTTGTGCGGTGTTAACGATACAGGTTCATTATATATATATATATACCTTTGGAGACTTAGTTAAGTTTTTTTGGGCTCATGTATTGGATGGTGGTAGTGGGTGTTGAAAAATGGTATTAGAACTTCATCGTTTGGATAATGTCGACTTAAGATAAGTCAGTAGTTTAAAGCAGTTTTTTTTCCTCCTTCCTGTAATTACTCGGTGCGAGACGAGAGAGAATGTTTGTCTTCGTCGGCCGACTTTTTCCCACTATATTTTTTTTAAATTATTTACGGGCCATACCAAATCAAATATATTGATCGAACGATTCTTTTCCAATCCAACGCCCAAAGGCAACACATTTAAAATTAAATCCTACGTTTCAAGTCAAGACAATGACCATAGAGTAGTTTTTTTTTGTGTGGCGTAAATATAGAATTGTATATTTTTTGGGTTTTTTTTGGAAATTCGGACAAACAAGAGAAAAAAAAGGGAAATTAGACACAATCCGGTAAGAAGAAAAGTTATAAAAATAATAATTTTCTTTAATGGAAAAATTCACGTGGAAATATTATATTATGTGATGTCTGACGTCTTTCTTTGTTCTTTTTTTTTCCTCTGAATAGAGATATCTGGAAAAAAAAGGAATAACCCACAAAAACGGATCGGACACCTAAAATCCACCAGAGTTGTGGTCGCAGATGGTTCCGATCCACATTTTTTTGTGATGTTCTATATATGGAAAATTATTGTCATTATCTTCTCATAAACGGCATGGCAATTACCAGATAGTACCTCTGTACTGTGGCATATATACATATATATATACAGCATCGATCGATACTCTATATTATTCACGTTGACCGTTGGATGACCGTGAAATAATATAATGGAATAGAACTCAGTACAAGTTTCTGAAAAAAAAAAACGAAATTCACATGGTCCAGCGTGCTAGAAAAGAAGTTTAGTGAAAAGTGATTTTTTTCTTTTCTTTTAAAATTGTGCCGATTTTTTTTTTTGAAAATTTCTTATTTTTTTGTTGTATTGATTTCGTTAATTTATTTTGAAAATTCTATATATTATATATAGATATAGAACTATATTTTTTTGATTATTTCTATTAAGGAAAAATTGCCTTTATATATACGGATATAATATGATTAGAGATGTACCTTTAAATTGATATCTATTTACGTACATCTATATGGAATAGTCCATACAAAATTAATTATTCGCCATTTATGTATACTGTACATGCTTAATTGTAAAGTAGTTTTTTTTTGTGATAGCCAAACTTTTTCATAAATTTGAATGGTTTCATTTCAATGTACATTTCCTCTTTCACGCATTTATGATTATATGCACATATATCACTATACATGTATAACGTAGAAAAATAGTTAATTTGCATATTGGCAAAGACCAAAGATAAAAATCGCACAACAATTTTATAAAAATATTATATAGGTTGCGTCGACATATGGAGCGCTTCATCGTCGTGCCAGCATATATAAGGGTGAGTGATTTTTATGTTACTAGTTGTTTTGTTGTTATTCGGTATCTATTATAAAACCACTATATATATATATCGTGAATAAATATAAATATATACAAAAGGCAGCATATAGGTCTCATGTACCAAGAATAATAATATTTCAAGTGCTATATAATCAGAAATTTAAGTGAGAAGTGAAATTAATCCAAAGAAAATTTAAACTTTGTTCGGTCAATTAACGTAAATGCATAGCGCCATTCTACGCATAGTGCACACACATATGTATTATAAGGCATTATTAGTATAATATAACTTTTGTGATGCGTGAGAATTCAAGCTAATCTAGTTTATATTGTAGAGCTTTGACCATTTTGGATTATTTATAATATTTGTCGATTCTTTTGTTTTGTACGGTGTACATTAGAATTAAATATTTAGATTTGTAATGAAATGCTTAATCAGTACGGTGTGAAAAATGTTTTTACGAGCTATTATTCACCACAGGCCAATGCCTCTGAGCGTGTAAAAAGGACCACTTTAAGTACCGTACGTTCGTACATCAAATCACGCCAATTGGGATCTTTATATATCACACATCGCCAGTGACTTACGCACCACTGTTCATGAATCGACAGGGTCTACCCCACATTATATTTTATTTGGTTATCTGCAGATAAATCATGCCTCGGCATACGAGATTCTCAGAAAACTAAATTGTGTACCGGAAGGCCAAATGACAGTTTGACAGCAATTTCGAAAAGAGCTTCAATGCAAAGTGGGCCAAAAAGTTTGTCAAATGTCGTATTGCAAATAAAATCGGTAATTCACTGTATGAAGTGGAAATAAAATAGCTGTTTTCCATGCGAAAGACTTAAAGCGTTAGTCCAAGTTTTTTACCACGGTCAGTCGGTCAGAAACTATCCCGCTGCCTTCTGCAGTTTTTTGGGTTTTCACATAGTCGTCTATGTTTTCGTGTGAAATTATGCGATCGGATTACTGTAGGGTCCTTCTTACCATCATCCCACCTTAGCTTTCCTATCCGTTATCCTACCCCTCCTTTACAAATATTTTTCTTATTTTTGTTTTAGTTAATCCACCCTTTTATTATTTTAATAATATATTTTATGTTGCTATATATTTTCATACCGTGTATTATTCTTGTTACATTTCTCGGTAATTAGATATCTGGTATCTGGTATATAATTGACTTAGTGCATAATGCTAAGATCATTTTTTGTAGACTGTAGGTAAGATCGATATTGAGATTGTGATGAGAAGAAAGCGAAATTGAAGAAGTATAGTTTTCATTATTTGTATGTATTACCATAATTTTATTCTAATTTATTTAAAAAAAATATTGCAAGTTTTCAAAACGAGTTTTGATTTTTGTTCCCGTTCTGGCGGGCAGTTAACAACCTCCTAGAACATTTTGCCCATACAATTTTTTCTTAGTTTGAGCCTACTTTATCGTATTAAATTATTTTTAGTCATTAAGCCGTTGATTTTTTTTTTGTTCAAGAGTTCTTAGTTCACACCTTAATAATCATCAAAGTAATGTTCTGTTGACTAGATTTGACTATACAACAAATATTGTTGTTTTCAGAGTTACTAAATACAATAGAGATTGCATCCAAATACAAAATTTGAAATTAATCGGTCCCACTTCCGAAATGTTTAAAATATTTTTTAAATTACGTGCTGGTTCACTATAACTATATATTTCTGAAACACATGCCAACAACTCGATCATCATCTCTAAGTGTCAAGTTGATCGTAGTATTGATTTTATAAATCAAATCTATTATATTATGTATGTATAAAAATTGGCTATTTGTCCGCAATTGCACGTATACAACAAAATCGTATGCATGTTGTCTTTTACTAAATTTCAAAATTTAGTCAAAATGTAAGCAAAGACAAATAACGTTAGAAAACTCAATAACGCTGGTTGAGTTCTATTTCTAATTTATGTACGATATTGTAAAATCGCTACTAATCATTATATCGGTAAACAACGTTACACTATTAATGTAGCATAATCTAATAAATCAATAAATATATGTATTGTAGCCAAAATGCAGCAAAATATATGAGATTCATCATTGTAAAATGTAATTTCACGTTATTAGTTAATGGGTAAATCAATGTAAAAATGGATTATTTTTGTATTGTAGAGGTAGAGCTATGCACTACACATATACGTATTATAAGGATATCTTAACTATAATTAAATTATTAATATAAGTTTATGTTTAGAACAACACATTGCACTTTGAACAGATAAGTCTTAACAGCTATAATTAAATTGTTATACATATATAAGAATATATATATATATGTGTGTATGTAAAACTATTATCTTTTTTAAATAAAAATCAGATGTGAATAGAAATGTGTATAAAAACCTGTGTTATTGATGCGATTCGATAGTGTGCTTATTATGGTTCCGGTTCCATCTTTGGACTTTCTATTCAAACTGAAATTTAAAAAAACAAAAAAAAGTTACACTCTATTTGGCCCAGCAAATTGAGAATGTGTTTATACTTACGATGGCGATCCTCACTCTTCCACGAGCTGACCGGTATGTGCGGAGCAGGCAAACAGCTTCGTAACGATTGAACCAATTGAATTGTGTCCATAAGGGCTGCAAACAAAATCGAAATAAAATTACAAACGGTACATGTCATGTTGTTACTGTGCAAAAAATTACTTTTCTGTAAACTTTCACTTTGTTTGCCATACGGCTTACACATTGATGGCCGAATAAAGGTTTTCATTCGTGCCATGTTACGCATCAGTTCACCAAATGCTCGAATAATTTTCTCCTGGCCAACGGCGCTCGTATCGCGACTGTCTGGGCCACCCCATGCACCGTTATGCAACGCCAGCAGATCCTTATTCGAAGCGAGGGAATCGGTTAGGTCAACAGTTGGCGTATTGTTGTTACCATTGCCATTGTTGACACTATTTGTGCCTCGTAGTATATCGGAAACTTTGTGATGCTGTTGAGATTGCTGTTGTGGTGATTGTTGTAAAACTTGCTGCGTCTGCTGATGTTCGGTTGTGTTGGCAGTTTGAACGGGCGGCAAATGTGGCTGGGTCACTGATATGCTGGCCGATCTGTCATGTACTCGGTCAATGGTAACAGAGGGTTGAGGAATATCTGTAAAACATAAATAGATACAATGTAACAGATGTGCACAAATTTATATTAATTATTAAACATAAAAATACAATGGAAGATTGTGATGAATCTGATGTTCGCGAAATTAACTTGGAAAACGTCTGTTTTATACACTGTACCGTGTTTTAAGTTTTTAAACTATTGTCGGCGTGAATTTATTGCGATACGCTATAAATGTTGGCTCAATTAGTTTTTTATTAAATCTACAGCCCAGCCAACAATATGAGTGTACACCTAAAAAAGGGCACACGCAAGCGTACATCTTAAGAGAATAACTGAAGTGTACACGCATAAAGTGCACACCCAAGTACACTTTATGCGTATCCACCTAAGATCTTACACGCAAGTACGAACCTAAGTAAAGACTTGCTTGCGTGCACCCAAGTGTACACCTCGAAAGTGTACGCCAAAGTGCACACTTTGTACGTGCCCGCTTGAGCCCTTACACGCAAGTTCGGACCGAAGTAAACACACACCCAGAGAGTCTACACCTAAGTCCACACTTTGTGCGACCAAAAATGGTGTAATCACTGTAAATAATAAACACACCCAAATCCACACTTAATGCGTGGCAGGAAAAGTGTGGCTTAGCAGATTGATCGTGTTTTGTCGGCAAAGTTTCAAAAACGAAATACAAACGATTTGCATTGCACTCTGATAGTTTTCATCTTCAGTTGTAATTCTTAATTGGGACGTTGCGCGTCGTAATTTTGAGTTTGTTCTAGATTTCATCAACCAGGTAATGTTAAAAATATTGTGAGCGGTAAATCTTCTGCACACTTGGGTCTGTCTCACTGCGTGTATACGCAAGTCCATCTCAGTGCGTGTTGACACAAGTTTATCTCAATGAGTGCACACGTAAGTCTATCTGTACGCGTACACACGTAAGTCTATCTTCGACATCCAACTCAAGTCTGAACTTAAGTTTATCTCAAGTTCAACGCGAATATTGTATCCACGCAACACCGATCTCAGTGAGTGTACACAAAAGAGGTAACTTGTGTGTGGGCAAGTCTACACTTGCGTTATGTAGTGAGTATATAAATGAAGACTTACGTTTAACTTCTGGTTTCGCCAGACTACACTTAAGTTCACACTTACGATTTCTAAATGTCGGCTGGGACATGTTGACGTTAACACGACATATTTGTAAGGAGAGATACATGAAGACATCTATAAGAAGCGAGGTGAATAGAAGTCTGCGGTACTTAAAGTCAACAAAATCGTACCAACTTGATCTCGATTCAAGTGATCATGTAAAAAACGTATTTGTTTCACAGCTTCGAAAAATTGTGGACTTGTTTCGTTTAAACACTGAGATAACTCATCAGTTGGACACAGACTTTGTTGTGGCATGTCCAATAACGACAGAATTGAGTGCAGTATGTACGCCATCATGATAATGCAAAAAGTGTATACGAGATGCACACAAAATTTGCAACAAAAATATTGTACACTATGAACCGACACACAAAATATTTTCGCACTTTTTTCTCGGAAACATTCAATACTACTTTTCGGAAAATGTCCGCTTTTTTTACAAGTTTGGAAGTGACAACTCTAACCGTTGTTACCTATCTCCTCTCAATATTGTTAAAAAAGAGTGCGATGGCGTCTTCATTGCTATTCGGTCGGATATGATAAGTTAAAAAATAACTTTCTCTGAAAATGATGGAGTTGAATTGGTTTCAGTAAAATTGCATGTGGGGCAAATTGCTGTTTTTATAATCCTTCAGGCTAAATAGTATCTGTGTACGCTGCGCCGCTAAACTGCACTTCACGATTGTGGATCGAAGTAGGGATCGACCAAATTTTGATCTAGCGAAATCGGCGGTCACCCCACCTACTCTCTTTCGAAAGACTCCTCTTGTAGAAAATTTAGGAAAAATTGAAAAAAAAAAAAAAAAAAAATATTTAATAACAGGAATCGAAAGAGGAAAAAACAACTTTCGTTTTAACAAATTTTTGTCTAAACCCGGCTCTAAAAGACAGATTCCATGCCCTGCCATCCCTCTCGCGGTCGTGCTTTAATATGGGGTCGAAGATAACAATTATATATCTATTTAATTTAATCAATTACTTGGAAATTGGAAGGCAAGTGGCCGGGTTAAGCTAAAAATTTGGTAAAGCAAAAGTTGTACTTCTTTTATCCTCTGTCGATATCCGGTATTATTTTTTTTGATTTTTAGCAAAATGTTATACAAACTTTGCGGACTCCTGGAAACGGAAGGGAGTGTAACTGTCGATCTGGCTAAAACAAAAGTGTGTAGGGGTTGACTCCCCCTATCGATCTCCTCACCCCTCGCCTTTCTCAGGACCTGCGCCGCTGGACTGCACTTCTACCTAAGCTGCCTACAACGATGCTATTTTTCACTTTATGAAATGTATTGGATTAAACGCAAGCGTTAAAGTTATCATTGGTGGTGATTTCAATCTTCCACTTATTTCCTGGATAGTCGACGATGAAAAAACGTATGTATGTATGTATGTATGTATGTATGTTATTTCGCCAGTCAGTGGTTCCGATAGTGAGAATACAAACATCTAGGATACACTGTTGGAAGGGGATCTGTACCAACAGAATTTCGTTTTGAACGATCGTGGAAAGATTTTGGACCTAATTTTCAAAAGCCAAGTCCATGATAATTTCGTTGACAAACGTGACTTTTTGCTTTTGTGGACGATCATTCAACTATTGTGTACGAATTTGATCTGAGCATGGTTGGCAGTTCACCTGTCGATAATCGTGGTTTCAATTTTCGAATTGACGATTACAAACGGCTATCGCGTATTCTGATGAGTGCCGACTGGATTTTTTTTTTATTTGGAGGTGATGATGTCTGTGATGACTTTTATGAGCTGTTATTGACTGGATTTTGTGGAACTTCGAAACATCCTTCATGGTTTAATAGGTCAATGAATAAAAAGTCTATGAAGTATAACATCTACAGACGAACCAAAAGTCCAGATGATTATACAATTTATTCGAATGTTCGCAAAACACTCACTACTTCACAAAAATTAGCATCCAACTCGTACCTCCACGGAGTTGAGTCAAATTTCAAATCGAATCCAAAATCGCATTATACACTCGGTTCTTCGGCACTACAACTAATATTTTGGTCTCGGTTCTGTATCCATGGGCTTTGAGAT
>JANTEX010255141.1:0-12313 GCA_024741295.1 Macrocera vittata | reverse complement strand
CCGAAAGACAAATGTGTTGTGTTTGATATTATATATATATAGTGCAAACAGGATTCTTCCCAACTAAAACAAAAAACATTTTTGGATAATATGGCGACCGTGACAGGACACGAAAACCAAAAAGTGAATAATGAAAAAAGTTAATTTAAAAATGATCTCGGTACGTCGTAATTTAAAAACAAAATAATAATTTAATACATTAGATAAACGGAAATCCAAGTATACTTTGTAAACTGTTTCCGGGGAAAAAGCAGCAATGCTATCCCAAGGGAAGTGTTAATAGATTGTGTGTGCACAGTGCAACGAAAATCGGAGAAATAAATAATTGCGTAAATACATTGAGTGTGATGTGTATGCACACCGTACTAATATGTGAAATATGTGTTAAAAACTATTAACCAAAAATAAAAACATTAAAAAGACCCAAATTTGGCACATTTAAATTTGAATGGCATAATACTGTATGTGTCACTATATATATGTAATGCATAGTATGTACACAGAGAAAAATATAGCGCACAAAACATTTTTTTTTAAATTAATTTTGCCAACAAATAAATAACAACATTTTCTCGATTCTTCGTTTCCTAAACCCTAAAATGGGTGCAGAAAACACGAAACAAGTTTCGAAAAATAACGGCGAAATTGTCAATATACTTGACATTAGCCAGGCCGAAATTAAAAATAGTGAGATCATTATTCCACTATATGCAATTACCGGCATGTTATTTTTAGCCATTGTTATCAAGATCTTCAACAATTACCAAAGATACTTGAAACAAAAATATATGTCGCAAATACGTAACGAAAGTCGTATTTAAAAGTGAAATAAAAACAATAAAAATAGACCAGAAAAACACTTAAAGACAATCATTTACCGTGTAAAATAAATAAAAACAAAATAATCAAACGCAAAACATGATACCTGGAAAGGCATCAAAAAGCAGAAAATACAATTTAGGCTGATAGCGGCGGCAAATTTTATTTTCCATGAGCATGGTTGGGGATTTCGACAGTTCTATAAATTAGCGGAAAACCTATACGCCGTGGAAATCGGACCAATTCGATTAGAGGCTATGGGCAGGGAATGGAAACAAGGAATCGAAAGTGAACTTAATGTCACAATCATGGTTAATTGGCAACCAAATAATTATGCGGACATCTCATACGTGTAATATTTTTTTCTGCTGTGTATTAACATCCATATGTATACACACAACATCAGAAACCATTTAAAAGAAAAATAAAACAGACACTTCAAGTGCAATAAAATTGTGATGCGACAATGTCTAGTGTGAATACTGTGAATGAAATAGAATAAAAACATATAGTAGAGATGTGTATTTAAAAATCATAAAAATTATATGTATGGGTATTAAATATTGAAAAAAAAATAAACAAACAAAACTAAATAAAATAACTCAAAACATAAAGAAAAAATACCTAGCAAAAGTGATGATACAAAATATTTTCCTATGCATGCCAAATTCCTTTAAAAAAAAAATAAATAAATAAAAATAAAATAAATATAAATAAAAATGTAATTAAAAATTAAATGTTCGCATGAATTTGTATGTGCGGTGTCCTTCTAGTTGAAACTATATATATAATGTACTTTTATTCAAAACTTTCGTGAAAATGTCGCTTGAATTTTACTAAAACTCGAAATAAAGCCTTCCGACACAATATATCTCTGCGTTGTTTTCTGAGCATAAATCTAGGCACGCACAGTTGATATAATTTATTGTGTTCGCTGTGCTTGCTATAATTTGATTGAATCTATTATAGTTCTTGTTTTCCAATAGAGGAACCAAATTGATGAATATCTTCCACTATAGTGGGTATTAAATACTATAGGATGAATAATAAAAAATATAACGAATATTTTCTTGCTTTACACAGTGTAGTAGGAAACTGTAGACTATAGTGATTCATAATGTGTTTTTCATTACCCGAAGTTATAATAATTGATTAAGTGATTGGAATTTTTGTGGAATTAATCATTTTAGTGAATATATGTATAATGCCAAAATGGAAAGTGAATCAGCAAATAAACTAAAAATAATTTTGTCAACGGACAAAACTGCGGGGCCAAGGCCAATAAATATTGAAAAATATAAAAACGCAAAAACACATACGGAACGAAAACAAGCAACCGAACCCGAGAAACGAAAAAGAAGCGGACAAAAAGTTACACTGGGATTGAAAATTAAGCACCTACGGAAATTATTCTTGGAAACCACGGAACTCGAAGAGTCAATAAAGATAAAAAAAGGGATTGAAGAAAAACAAAAGTTATTAAATAAACTAAGACGTAAAAATCGAACAAAGAAGCGTCAAGAACAATACCAGTCGAACAAAATATGTAAATGCTCGCACGGCCCGCATAACAAGAAACAATAATAATAATATATTATGCGTTGGGATGATGTAAATTTGGAAATCGACAAAACAAAAACCGAGTTCCTCAGAGTATTTAAGTGCGTCAATAAAAGGAAACTTCCAAAAGAAGCAACGGTGCAATTGCACATAACGACACTGATAGAAATTTACAAACAGTTGTGTGAAATTTTTAGGACGCATTATGCGGATTTAACTGTTGAACACAAAAATTACGTGGTAAATACGTTCAGTGACCTGCGAGACAAATTGGTACGTGTATTTGGTCGGTGCAACATAAAAATAGTTGTACCAAATACATTAACGGAAATAATAGACGATACAAAGAAAATTGAATCAGACATCGAAACTGAAGACGAGTCAGAAGAAGAACCAGATTTAATCATGGCACAATTAACGGTTACGGAGTTCATGAATTTTGCCTCAAAGGCTATACCTGATTTCGACGGAAAGCCCGAGAATCTGGAAGGATTTATCGACGGGTTGGATATGGTCCAGTTGCAAATTGGAAACCATGAAGCAATGGCGATACAAATAATAAAAACCAAATTAAAGAACGGTAGCAGGAAGCTAATTACGAACGAGAATACGATAGCACTAATAACCACAACGTTACGACGAAAAGTAAAGGGCGAATCATCGCCATCAATAATAAAAAAATTAAGGGCGGTAAAACAAGGTGGCCGACCAATGACCAATTACGCTAAGGATTTAAAGGAAATGACCGACGCGTTGGCAGACGCATATGTTAGAGAAGGCGTGCCAACAGAAGTGGCAGAAGGATACAGCACTCGAGCAGCAATTGACTCGGTGATGGCAACTACAAACAACGAGCGATTAAAAACGGTTCTAATGGCCAGTGATGTCGACAACGCAGATAAGTTGGTCGAAAAATTGATTGGAACGGAAGCTTCGCCATCCGTCGACTCCAGTGTAATGTTTTATAACGGTCAAAACCGGAGCCAGGGACGTAATTTCAACGATCGGGGACGTGGCCATGGTCGCGGATTCCAAAGGGGATACCAGAATAACTACAGATACCAACAAAATGCGTATGGAAATCAGCAAAACTTTGGTCAAAATTACGGACAAGGCCAAAATTATTATGGTAACCGGGGCTATGACGGAAACCAAAATTACGGAAACGCTGGATACCGCGGCGACTACCGGAACAATGGACAGCGCGGGATCTACCGGAACAACCAGGGGGGCGGCCAAAATGGCTACCAAAATAATAATAATGAAAACCAACAACAGAATAACAATGGTCAGCAGGGCCGTCAAAATTTCAACAATCGCGGCCGAGGTCGTGGCTATTATGGCAATCAAAATGGACAAAACATTCGTTACTGCGAAGAAGGCGAGCAGGAAAACGAGTTGGTGCCCCAGGTGCCGAACGAGGAGCTGGGGCATGTAGAAATAATGAATTAAATATAAAAATCGGTGCAAATAAAACGGTTGAATATAAAATTTTTCAAATGAACTTAAATTTAAGCAGTTATATTACGGTAATGATAACACTGGCGACCGAATGCTGTACATTTCTAATAGACAGCGGCGCCACTATTTCAACCTTCAAGAAAGATAAACTTTCATCAAATTTGACAATTTCTAACCCACATACTTGTTCAATTAGTGGTGTTGGATCAGGAAAGATACAAACATTGGGATCAGTAAACGCTGATATCATATTTGGCAAACATGAATTAAATCACGATTTTCACATAGTGCCAAGTGATTTTCCAGTACCTGGAAACGGGATTCTCGGTTTGGACTTTTTAAAGAAGTACAGTTGTCAAATTGACTATACGGAGGACGGCGACCATTTGTACATAAGACCGAACTCCATTGGCCACTCAATTGTGGTGCCAATACTTGACTCACCAGTAATTAACTGTGTGACAATACCAGCAAGAGCCGAGGTGATACGGAAGGTTAGGATCAATACTGACGAAAGTGAGGTTTTTGTCCCAAATCAAGAAGTATCACCTGGAGTCCATGTGGCTGGCGCAATAGTTACAAAGAAAAACCCGTATGTTCGCATACTAAATGTAAATTTTTCAAATCAAATTATCCAAAGTAATATAAAAACTGAAAGTCTATCAGAATATAAAATTTTTAATCTCAAAGAATTGGCCAATGACCACAGTCAAAAAGTAATGGAAAGATTAAGTAAAAACTTTCCGAAATTTGCGGCTGTTGAATTAACAAAAATATGTTCAGAATTCAACGACATATTTGCACTAGAAACTGATAAGATATCTAAAAATAACTTTTATAGTCAAAAATTAAAATTAAACGACGAGAGTCCCGTATACATAAAGAATTATAGAATACCCCATGCACACAAAATAGAGGTGCAAAATCAGGTTAAAAAATTAATTAATGACGACTTAATAGAGCCGTCAAATTCGCAATATAACAGCCCGGTTCTACTTGTTCCAAAAAGATCATTACCAAACTCTAAAGATAAACGCTGGCGAATGGTAATAGACTATCGCCAGGTAAATAAAAGATTAGTGGCGGATAAATTTCCGTTGCCACGAATTGATGAAATCTTGGACCAACTTGGTCGTGCCAAATATTTTTCGTGTCTCGACCTTATGAGTGGATTTCACCAAATTCCACTTGATGAGGACTCAAGGGACATTACATCTTTTTCTTCGGATGAAGGAACATTTCGGTTCAAAAGATTGCCATTCGGTCTAAAAGTAGCGCCGAATTCATTTCAGCGTATGATGTCCATAGCATTTTCGGGTTTAACGCCTAATAAAACATTTCTGTATATGGACGATCTAATGGTAATCGCAGCGTCGGAAAAGCAAATGATAAAAAATTTGCGTGACGTCTTTTCGACATGTAGGAAGTTCAATTTAAAGTTGCATCCGGATAAATGCTCATTTTTCAAGCATGAGACCACTTTTCTCGGTCACAAGTGCACTGATAGTGGCATTTTGCCGGATGAATCAAAATATGAAATCATAAATAACTACCCGCAGCCGATTGATGCTGACGGCGCTCGCAGATTCGTCGCTTTTGCGAATTATTATCGAAGATTCATTCCAAATTTTGCTGAACATTCAAGGCACATAACTAATTTGACAAAGAAAAACACTATATTTCAGTGGACTAGTGCTTGCGAGAACGCTTTTCAATATTTGAAAAAGTCACTCGTCAGGCCACCAATACTAAAATATCCAGATTTTGAAAAACCATTTTGTATAACTACAGACGCTAGCAAAAATGCATGCGGAGCTGTTTTAAGTCAGAATTACAATAATATGGATTTACCAATAGCTTATGCTTCAAGATCTTTCACACAAGGTGAAAAAAATAAATCGGTAATAGAACAGGAACTAACGGCTATTCATTGGGCATTAAATTATTTTAGACCATACATTTTCGGTACAAAATTTTTAGTAAAAAGTGACCATCGCCCACTCACTTATTTGTTTTCAATGAAAAACCCATCTTCAAAATTAACGAGAATGAGACTTGATCTCGAAGAGTACGACTTTGAGGTCGAATATATCAAAGGCAAGGACAATGTAGGTGCCGACGCATTGTCCAGAATTGACTTTGAAGAAATAAAAAATTTAAATATGTGTAACAAAAATGTATACGTGACTACTCGTGCGCAAGCCAAAAAGCTTGACCCAAACATTGTTAATAATAATATTGATCATAATGTTGACATTAATAAAAATGCCAATAAAACGGATCAAAACGTTAACAATAATAATGGCAACAAGGAACTTCATACACCAAAAAGTTATGAAGTTCTCAGCCCAAAAGAAGTAAAAAAAATGGTTCGTTTAAAATTCATATTTTATGAAAATCTAATTAAATGTATTCTAAAAAGTGGCAAACAAACAATTGTTTCCATTAAAATTGATACATATTTTTTTGCTAATGGAGAATTTGATCTAGATCAATTCATGCCAAGGCTCGAGTTAGAGGCCGGCAAATATAATATAACTAAAATACAATTGTCACTAAATGATGACATATTTAAAATAGTAGGCCTACAGAAATTTAAAAATACAGCGACCATTAAATTAAAAAAATTGCAAATTGCGTTAACGCCAAAAGTTATAATAATATATAACGAAAATGAAAAAAATGATTTAATAAAGAAATATCATGATGACCCTATCACGGGCGGCCATACCGGTATAAAAAGACTAGTCGACAAGTTAAGACAAAATTATTATTGGAAATTTATGACTAAAGACATTTCAAAATATGTCAAAAATTGCAAACAATGCCAGTTAAATAAAGCTATGCCAAAAACGCGGGAAAAACTGACAATTACAGAAACCCCGCAGCGCGCATTTGACATAGTTATTATTGATACAATTGGGCCACTTATAAAATCAAATCATGGAAATGAATACGCTGTAACTATCATCTGTGATTTGACAAAATATTTGGTAACGGTGCCAACTAGGGACAAATCAGCAAAATCAATAGCCCAAGCAATATTTGACAAATTTATTCTTATCTATGGACCGATGAAACGTATAATCACGGACATGGGTACTGAATATAAAAATCAAATAACTGCAGAATTGTTCAAATTATTAAAAATTGAACATAATACATCAACAGCATACCGACATCAAACTGTAGGTACTGTTGAAAGAAGCCATAGAACATTTAATGAGTATGTAAGATCATATTTATCAAATGACAGGCAAGACTGGGATGAGTGGTTAGATTGTTTTACATATTGTTTTAACACTACACCATCCACAGTACACGAATATTGTCCGTACGAATTGGTATTCGGTAAAAATCCAACCAAATTTGAATTTTTAAATTCAAATGAAATTGATCCTGTGTATAATATCGATGCATACGACAAAGAAGTCAAGTATCGTTTACAAGTATCAAACAAAAGAGCGAAAACTATGCTCGAAAAACAAAAAGTCACGACAAAAGGTCAATATGACACGCGTGCAAATCCACTTAATGTCAAAATAGGTGATCTGGTACTATTACAAAAGGAACCTAGACATAAGTTGGAACCATTGTATAAAGGACCATATAAAATTAAAGAAATATGCGAATCAAATTGTATAATAACTGATGATAAAGACAAGGAAACCCTAGTTCATAAAGATAGACTTAAGGCTTTTAACAATTACTATTTTCATAGATTTTTAACCCAAGTATAAAATATATAATAATAATAATCAATCATTAATAAATAACTAACTGTAAATAATATTTTAATAAAATTAATTTAGTATTAAGATGCTTCGCTTCGCTTTGCTTAATAAGAATAAAAATATATAATTAACAAAAATTTGTTTCTAACAAACATTAACAATATTAACAATATTAAAAACTTAACAAATTAAAACATAATCAAAATACATTTTATCATTAGTATCTAACCTATATAAATAACCAGTTTAGAAAAATAAAGGGAATAGAAATATATAACTAAATCTGTTGTAAGGAATGTAGACCTAAGGAAACGTATCAACGTATAATTAGTACATAACTATATATTACTATCTATATATCACCTAAATTTAAATTTTATATATTCATCTACTAACATACACTCGTAAACTAACCAAATTTGATCAACTTTATATTTGCTAAATATTCTAAAATTAATTGACTAAAATAAAACATTTTACATTTTAATGATTATTAAAATATATAATTTGAATATACCTAAGGATATATATATATAAAAATATATATAAAATCTTCACAAAATATAACAAATTAAATTTCATTTAAATAAGTAACCAATTTGAATTCATTTTTATTCAGTCAAAATTAAATTCTAAATTGTAACGTAGAATCATTTATAATTATTGGTTTTGTCAAACAATGTAAAAATTGAATATAAAATATAGAAAACAGAGAATTAAAATTATATAAACATTTTTAATTGAAATAACACAGATCAAAAAATTATAATAGAATAAGATCGCGTCCGCACAACCGTGCGATTCGTTGGTTAGCATTAAGCTAATAATATAAGAAGTACATTTAATTTTATAAAAATAAATAAAGGGGAAAATAAACAATTACTAAAACATGTAAGTCTATTAAAAATATATGTCACAATAATGACAACTTTATGTAATGTTAAATAATTCTTTTATACTTTTATATTTTAATAACAAATAAATAATTACATAAATATAATAATAATAATTACTTTCTAATAAATTCAATTAGAATCCCCGAAATTAAGATTTACAATCATTCAAAAATAAATAAAGATAAATACAATTACTTTCAATCAATATCTTTTAACTTGCAATCAATATAATTTGTAACCAATTACCAAATATTATAATAAAAACCAGAAAGGCACATTATATTACTTATTAATGATTTTTAATAAGTCGACAATAAAAAGTCATTAATGACTAAGAAATGAAAAGCCTATTTATTAACATACACAGATATGTTTTAAATTTAAAACATAAGAAAATAAATATCAATTTAAAGTTTAATTAAACAATATTCAATTTCATAAACAATTGACAAAACAACAAAATCCTAACTATAAATCAATAGATTCAAAACCAAGAAAAAAAATTATATAATAAAAATAATTAAAACAATTATTTGCACGGTGGATTGCAAACATTTTCAAAGGGGGAAGGGAATGTCCGACCCTCGGCATATTAAAGCTAAAATCAGACAAACCATTATGTAACAATAACATTTGCGGAAAAAATAGTAACCACGCCTACACTACATTCTCACAAACAACACTACAACATAAAACATACACGAAATTAAGAATTTTCAATATTGATGAATTATAGATGGAAAACTGCCGTAAATTCTTAATGTTTGAGTGACCTCACTTGGTTGAAAAACCCAAGGTAAGGCCACTCATCCAAAGGGGGGTGATGTGGTGTAAATAAACCACTCACTCCAGATTAATTGTAAAATGTGGTCAATATTATATTGCCACTAAATATCATATGCAAACACCACTGTGTTAATATAAACACATTAGATTTAGCTAAACAATAGATAAGCGATTGAATAAATGTACACCTGCATTTAAGCTGACTGGACATTTATTCAATCGTATGACTAAACCCAAGCGCGAGAATTGTCGCGCTTGATGCATAAAATATACTTTATACAGTTCAGTTAAGATAGAACCGCGACTCGCGCAACACTCCATGATTATATGGTAATAAAGAATAAGTATAACCGAAAGACAAATGTGTTGTGTTTGATATTATATATATATAGTGCAAACAGGATTCTTCCCAACTAAAACAAAAAACCTTTTTGTATTAAGAAACCAAAAAACTTTCCAAGACTTACCGTGAGACATTGAGCCAATCGATGCGTTTTTATTGAAAACAGCATATAAATAACGGATGCAATAACGGCAAATATCAACGTGTTTGTGAAATGTCTGTACAACGCCAGTTTGACCATATTTCTGTTTGGGAAACGCAAAAAAAAAACTTAAAAAATCGTCCGTTACAATAAACTAATGGCTTACCTTCGCAGCCGTAATGTTCGTGTCGTTTGTACCAATGACGTAAATATCCACCAACAAATGGCCGAATCAAGCACCGCCAGCGGTATACTTGCCACAAGTATTTGATTGCTTGGATCGTTTTTCGTGTGCATCACACGTAAATAGCTTTCAACGCATGCCAACACAAAGTACAGTGCACCCGTACCAACTACCCGGTGTAGCATCGGTCCCAAACGTGGCCTACGGACACCAAACACCAATCATTGTCACGATAAACATTTAAAACGATCATCGCAGCCACATCCCATATACTTACTTGACAATACCGAATCCGAGCGACACAATAACGACCAACATTCGGGCCAACGTACGTTTGGCACATGAAACCCATTCGGCCAGCAGTACAGCACCGCGCACCGACACCCCACTCGAATTTATGCTGTAATATTCGGCATAGAACATGGCTTTCTCTAGCATGCCCAGCAAAATAACGCCACCAATCCAAAATTGAATGCGCAACAAATCGCGCCATTGCAAAAACGAGACAGCCAACCAGATAATACCGAATACAACGTAAACCAAGCACATTGCACCGTAGAACTATTTTACGAAACAGTTTAAATTGTGTGAATTTTGGTTTAAAAATGTGTATACTGTCTCCATTTAAAACTAACCGGCAACAGAGGCCAATCGGCAGCCGACAAAAATCCATATGAACCCTTTAGTTCAATGTGCACAGTTGCATTGAAATTGGAATTGGTGTCGCTTCGGATTTGCAACGTAAACATATACACACCATCTTTAGTTATCGTAAAGATTGAATAGTCCTCTTTTTTCTGCAAACACAAGAATTTGTCCGTTAAATGAATGAAATGCTGTTGTTCAATTGCCAATGTACCTGATTGTTTGATTTTTTCACTATCCTCACATCATTGTCAACGGTCAAATCGCGTTTCGCCTTAACCGGCACCAGTGCCACTTTATTTTCGGGAATTGTCAATTCTTTTAACGGGATGTGTCGATCGTTTTCGCATGTTTCGTGTAGAGGTTCCCATTTCAATTGAAATGAATCATTTTTTACACGTGGTATATTGTTTTCATACTGTAAAGTGTAAAGAGTCGATAAGATAAGTTGTGGAGGGAAGGGGCATATCATTTTTTGTTTTTTTTTTTGGAAAACCCACATAATTTATGAAATCATCCCAGCACAACGATTGCGACAAAATCATGTCGATTGTCACAGGAGTTGACGGTTTTGCATCACAGGTAACTGGAAAAACAAAATTATTCTTTTGAAATAATCATCGAACTGTTGTTATCGATTAAATAGTGCGATTAGCATTTGAATTTAAACATTTTTTAACAATATTGCGCGTTTATAATTGATTGTGATTGTGTGCATGTTTAGCACACAGCCACACAGGTTTCTCATCGCAAATATATAATTCAATCGCATGTAATAATGTCCGTGACCCAAACAGAAAATTAATCATGTTCAGCGTATAAAAGTAATTCGACAAACTTTAATTTAAACTTTGTTTTATGATATTGGAAAACAAATCGATATTTTTAGTTTATAACTTTATGTAAGAGGACTGTACTTACGTTGCACGATAATTTTTGAGCCGGCGAACATTGATTTGGGTATGGTAATGGCATACCGTTCCTGTGTAGTTTGTAAGAGATAGAAAAAACAGTAAATTTATTGCATTTATGATTGTAGGAATAGATTATTTTTGTAAATTGTCTGATTCTCGGTACTTTCATGGTAGGAAATGGTTTTTCGGCAGTCTGTTTTGCATTATACGGCAAAGCCAAGGGAGTCTCGCGGGCCCTTTCTTACCGCAGTCGCGATCGTTTAGTCGGTGCAGTCTGTGTTTGGTGTTGGTTAATTAGAATAATAGCCAATTGTGTACTCACCAAATTCATTTCGAAGTCCCATTTTCCTTGATCGGGAAAACAATTTGCGATTGAAATCAGTAAATATATCGGCAATAAATTGGAAATTATTTTCGACATATCGCCATTGAGAGTTTTTTGTGTTGTGTGTGTCAGAAATGCGGCTGGCACTGGGATAGTGACGTTGACGTTTACGTAAAAAATATGGTGTTGATAGGTTTTAACGCGATATTTCCACCGAACTTTAACACCACGTTTCCACAGTAAAATTGTCATAGAGCATTTCGTCTGGCTTTTTCTGTTATTAATTAGTATTACTGCTCACATATGAAAAGCAAGTTTATTCGGGTCTATTTCGAGATTTATAGTCCTCGGGAGATAGATGTTAGTTAATTCGATCGAGTAAAGAGAAATTATTAGTTAAAATATATTTTTTTGGCTTAACTCAAGTTTACCCTTTGGGAAGTAATGTGCTTAAATAAGTGAAATATATACATTACCAGATAAGTGTCTTTTTCTTCTTTATTG
>JANTEX010255030.1:0-10718 GCA_024741295.1 Macrocera vittata | reverse complement strand
GAATAATGAGACAACTTTTGTGATTAAAAAATAGAAGTTAGGCTATTGACATAACACTTGCACCGAATGCTCTTAGCCAGGATATTGTGAATTGGAGTGGATCAAAGAAGTCCTACTTATCTGATCACTAATTAATGGAATTTGCCTACAGACGCAAAAAATCGAAAATATTTGACCGCGCCCTCGATCCCAGGCTTCCCAACTCGCCTCCAAGATTTAGAAAATTTCATGGTGGCTGTTACTGAAGTCATGATTTCTTCCTTTAAATTGGCTCTTGCAGTGACAATATCCTCCGTGCTGGTAATCAAAAGGTCAAACTCCCAATTGACTGGAATCAGGCTCGTATAGCTCAAAATATATATACAAAAAAAAGGATTAGAAGAGCCCATATAGAATCCTGGCATGTCTATTAGCCGAAAATTTACACGGTAAAAGAAACTTCAAGATTGCAAAATTCGTTGTGCTGGAATAAAAATCCACAGATTGGTGTTTTTAAACTCCGAGTTGACACATATGCTAATTGAGGTGAAGAGACTCTGGCGAATTTGTTTTAGTCACTTTTCCCGGATTCTATAATTGGTCACGAAGTATCAGGTTTATGCCTGATGCAGTTTGAGTTCTCGAAGGTTCAGTGGGCAATCCAGTCTTTTCAACCATTTAAATTTGCTGGAAAGGTTCGATTTTTCCCTGTATACTTAGTGCATGTCTGTCTTACGGGTATACTGCTAAGGAGTGGCGACTTCCAAAGGTATATTTTACACATAAACCGGGCAAAGAACTTATGCCATGATTTCATCCTGTCTTAATTAGATGGTTGAGCAAAATGCTTAGTGTTCGACTGTCTCCTGAAGTCAACAATGGATGTCCCCAGAGCGGAGTCTTATCGCTTTTGATTTGGTGTCTAGTTGTGGACAATCTATTGACTGAACTCAACAGAAGTTGTGTTTGTTTGGCAACGCCGAGGATATTTACGAAAGCGTTGAGGGCAAGTTCATCGAGACTATATCAGAAGTTATGCAGGGTTGCACTAAAGCCGGTTAAACAGTGATGTACTATAATGTATGAAGTCTTCCTACCACGCCCATCTAATTTTGGATTCCAACTATAAGATTCCAACTATAAGTTTCTGGCAGTATGGCTAGACTTGAAGTTGGATTGGAGAATGTAATGGGTGAAAAGATTCTTGAGACAGAGCGATCTTTCCAACTGTGCAGAGTGCCTGTCTCCTAAGGTAGTGTACTGGACAACAGTGATTAGTCCAGCTTCTTGTCATGGCGCTGTTTCGTGGTGGTCCAGGGTCTAGGTCATCATTTGAGGGTCTTGAACGCATGGAACTATAGGCTATAACATGGACCATTAAGACTGATTCATCGGTCAAATTAGAAGTTCTGGTAAACATACTCAAGTTACAATAATACACTGCGGTTACCAAATTTCGGTTACAGTAAAGTTACACAATAACTTCGGTTTATTTTAGGTTTCAAAAAGGTTGCTCAGTAACGTAACACTAGGTTATGAAACAGTCCCAGAAAACCCCGTATATAAAACAGTTAATTCACAACTGAGGTTTAAATCGGGTTTCGTCGCGGGTTATTGGTATAATATAACATAAAGATGTCGGAAAGGAAGTTAACCGTAAATGACTAGAGATTGATAGAAAGTGAGCGAAAATTGATCGGAAGTTGACCCGAAGTGATCAGAAATCGATCGGAAGTTGACCAGAAGTGTCCGAAAGTGAGTAGAACTTGACCGTTGTTTATTGGAAGCTTAATGAAAGTGACCGAAAGTTGACCGGAGATTGGACGGAAGTTACCGAAACTAGAACATAAGTGATTGGAAGTGACCGGAGTTGACCGGAAGCAGAGACAAGAAATATATGCAACGTTAATCTTTAACCTCAGTTTTTATTTAACGTTACTACAACATTTGTCGTAACGTTACTGCAAAGGTTTTTTATAACCTGGCAAAACCGGTTGCGGTAACGTTTCTGCAACGTTGCTGTAACGTCACAGTAACCAAATGCTCTATTAGAACCGCGGTTACAAAACGGTTGTATAACCGTTAGGCAACTTAATTTGATTGCCTGGGGCCAGGCAGTTTAACGTTCTATCACATTCTTGATTCAGCCCAATACTCGATACCAAGTACCGCTTGGTAAGAGCAGTTTGCTTGGTACAGCCTAACGTAGGCCTTTGGTGTTAGTGTTCATGTACTCCTGATTGTCACCCATTCTAAGCACACTTCTTTTATTTATGAACAAAACAACTTCAACTTTTGTTGGATTTACAGATCAATGTGCACCATTGGTCAGCTCTCGAAATCAACTCACTCAACAAGACTTCCATCAATGTCATGTTCTTTAGCCGCACAAATAATTAATCAAACGCACTCTCTGTGCTACGAAAGTCACAAATGTCAACCTTTTTAGACCCAAACACTTTGCATTCTGATGACCATTAAAACTATTTCTAGAAGTCAGCCTTCTTCTCTAATACACCCATCAACCAATCTAGAATCTTTACGATGAAAGAGCTCAGACAGATCGGTTCGGAAGTCCTTGGGGGTAAACATGACTCGAGCTGCCTGGCTTTGGTGTGAAGGTGACCTTAGAAGTTCGCAATGAATTAGAAATATCTCCTAATACAAGCGAGACATGCAGAAGTTATGTTGTGCTTTTGAGAAACACAGTATCCACCTATTAAAGAGCCGGAGTGACACCAAACGGACCCGGTGAATTTAATCTTACAAAATAATTTAACGGGCCACAAAACCTTATAGAGTCTGGCAACTTTCAAATACCCTTCAACTTTTTCACAAAAGGATTCGCGTTTTCTTTGATGCTTCAGCGACTGGAATCCTCTCTGTGCTTTCAGAGTATATTCTGTGACCGTCTGGCTCTAGTCGCAATCGGTATAACGCAGCATTTGATCACGGCTCGAAAGATACAGTGATAACACTGTCAGCAACTAACTCAATATGCCAAGATCAGATCTTGTGTGTGTCTCTGGGATTTCTGTAGAAGCTGATGTATGCACAAGCTCCCAACGATTTGAATAGTTAACCAATTTTGGTTGAAATTAGGGAGATGCCAAGAATCTATTTACGAGAAGGATGAAAGTTGGTCTCAACTACTTCTGGTCGTTATCTCAAGGACGACTGAAGACTGATCGAGAACTTCGGAATAATTTGAAAAACCTCATTGGGAGCGAAAAAGCTGTTGAGATCATGAGAGCTGAGTCAGTCAGTAATGAGTCTGACGTGGTACTCGAAGTCGGATTTACTGGAAACCGTTAAGAGTGAGATACAAGATGGAGAAGTAGATAAGACTGAAGACAAACTATTTGGCCACATACAGACAAAGGAAACCGCAAAAAAAATCCTACGATGGAGCAATGTGAGGACAGTAGTTGGAGCACACACTGAACACTGCTTGCTACGAGAACACGCGAAAATAATAAGAGTTGTAACGGATGAGATGTGCAGAGACTGTGGCGAAGATACGAAATCTTTAGAATGCTTCTTCTGCCACTGTTCAGCTCTAAGACGCAGACTCTTTAAATTCTTCGAAGCATATAGTATCACGCAACTGGGATATATGGCAGGACAAGAACCGAAGAATATTCTTCGGTTCTGTCAAAGTGTTAACTGGTTTTGAAAAGTTTTGGTGGGTGTAATAAAGAGTGGCAAGTGGCCTGAGCGTCCATCAAACTAATTAACTTTTGAAGCAAACCTCTGGATACTGGTTGTGCGAGACAAACCAGCTCTCTCCTATTAGGCGATTGATGTTACACTAATGGATCATTGTGTGAAGAAAAAACAGAGATTTTAGCAATAAGGCTTTCGGTATATGTTATTTTGGCGTCTGGTTGTGTTCGCAAAAGACATTTATATTTACTTCGACAGTCAGGCTGAAAGCAGATCTCTTGAGGAGTCTTTGAACGGGAACGAGAATGTGTACAGAGCTAAAGAGCTTCTTCTGGTATTCTGGATCCGGAACAATTTGCAGCAATAGTCATGGTGGTCCAAAGTCGAACTAACTACAGAAGGTTCTGACCTGGTTCCAGAGAATGATCTGTATTAGAGCCATGAAATCCATCCTTATATACAGATGCAATTTAGGTAAATGACTTTAGTGTATAGTAATTCCAAGCCGATAAGATTGGTTAGACGACAGTATATGTACCCACAATCAATGAAAGTAGTCGGCTCGATGAAGTAGGTCCCAAACCAAGATTTGAGATATCATATGTACATAATCGGCCATTAATAACAACATACAAGGACGGCAGATAAGCATATGCGGCAATATGGCGTTCTTTATATATCTGTCAACACATGAAGACCCTCATTGAAAAAAAAAATGCCTTCTATTTTAAGGACAGAGAAAAAACTTGGACACAACATTAGAACCCTAACAAATGTTCGAACTAGACACTGTTGACTAAATAAGCACTTGCATACTATATCATTAAGCCAAACCCGTATGCGTCGCCACGGTTTGGATGTCCACTGTACATAACAATCACAGCCAGAATTCTGAAGACATTCAACACTCAACAGGTAAAGCATCAGCAAATATCAGAATTCGTCAACCGGTCGAAGTGCCTGATTGCTCCTGGTTGGAAGGAAAAATTTCAGAGGAGCTAGAGGGGCCACTTCTCACCGCCATAATGGCGAATTTGAAGGCTTATTTAGAGTCCCGGCCGAACTCAATTCGAAGTTTCTTGGGAAATGAATTCGTGCAGAGACATTTTCGGATACGCTGTACGGAAGACGCTTCCCTCGAATTCTTAAAAAAGTCGATCCAGAAAATTGGATCAAACTGGGACTGAGTGAAGATGCAAAGATGAAAAAAGTTCCCCACCTGTTGGCAGCAAAAGTTGTTTATTCCAGAATGTGAGGATGGATCAGAGGAAACAGTATGATTCCTAGGGTTACATAATGTTGTCGGGTGAAGAAGATTCCAGTGGGCGGCGAAATTTGGACTAACGAAAGTGAGTATTAAAGTAAGCACGCCTCGATCGGTACCCAATCCACAACCAGTTGGGAGTGATGGCGCAAGTGGTTCAGATAAACCTTATCGCAGCAGAGTGGTTTCAGCTAATCGGGTGAAAGGCGCCTCAAAAAAGGCAAATCAGATATTGCGCTAATTCAGGAGCAGTTTCTCAATTTAATTGGAACAATATCCGGTTTTAGTGCAACACAATTTAATGTCTTGACTACGAAACCAAATGGTAAGTTAAGAATCTACATATTGGCAAGAAAATATATCAATATCACTGTTTTTCCATCTTAAAGCACCTTTGGAACAGGAAAGATGCAAATGGCAGCAAACCAATAATTGTGGTTTCTGTCTATCTCCCTGTGGATGCTTAACAGTCAACAACCGACTTTAATAATCTTGTTGTAAACAATTACGGTAGATAAATTCTCATCATATAATGCACAAAGGTACTAACCCCACATTCATAACAAAAGCGCGCGCGACAATAATAAACATCAAATTAGCCTCGCCAAAGACCTAAGAGGTGATCAGAGACTGGAAAGTATCTAATGGAATTGGTACAACCTGATAGGATCGATTCGACAATTCGCTCAATCGAACCTTTTAAATCTTCATGATCTGTTCAGATCTATCCGGCCATGCTTCAGAAGGCCAAGCAAATACTGGTTTCCGTTCAGATGGAAGTTTTTAAGCGTGCGTCACGATTGGCTATGTACAATGGGATGGACGCATACAAAAGTGTTCTTTATTCCAAAAAATGGCCGATGACGTTACACAAAAGCCAAGGACTACATACCAATAAATTTGACCCAATTTCATCTGAAAACGATTGAGAGGCTCATGGATCGATATATTAGAGACAACATATCACCCTTCTTCTGGTTCCAGGAAGAATCCCAGCGTCATTGTTGGATTTAGGCAGACTGCACTAGACCGAATACTTAAATGGTCCAGTCTGAATGGGCTGAGAGAACCAAACTCATTATGTTTAGAATTTCCGTTGTCCCATATCGGAAATATACATCTATCATTAAATCCACAGGTTAAGTATTTAAGCCTTACAATTTACAGAAAACTGAATTGGAGATCGACGGTTGAAGAATCAATAAATACGGCAACGGTTTCCTTCAATATATGCAAATTTTTTAGCAGGAAATGGGGTCTAAGTCCTCAAATGGTCTACTGGCTTTATATAAGCACAGTTAGACCAATCCTCACATATGGCCGACTTGTATGGTGGACAGCTGTAAAGTGGACTACTAGAATAAATCAGCGAGAGTCCAAAGAATTAACAATTCAGGTGCTCTAAGGACCTCTTCTACTGCCGGCCGCGAACGATATTGGGTCTCCAGCAACTAGACCTCCTTTCGTCAGAAGATCTGCTTTGCCGGCTACGATTCGAAACAGATATTGTATAAGTGTTTGAAAAATGACCACAACCATGTGATTAAACAATTACAGAATAGAACAAAACATTTTCAAAAATTATTGAAAAATAACAAAAAAATGGAGACCCATCTACAGCATAGAATATCACATAATAGAAAATCATAAAACAGAATTGCTATACACAGATTTTACACAAAACCGAATTTCGTAGAATAGAAAATCAATGAAACAAAAATTTTATTATTTTTTAGGCGCGGATGGGTGGGTGGGCCAGCGGTGGAAAAAGTGGCGAGTGGAGCGAGAACCAAAAACATTTTGTTCGTTCACCCAAATTGACGACTCGTTTTTTGTGAGGGCTGTACATTTTTATGAATATTTGAACATTTTGGGACAGCAAATGATTAGATATGATCAGAAAATCATTTTAAAAGAGTAACAAGAAAGTGAGAATAAGTTTTTAAGAAACAGAAATTATTAAAGAAAAATCGACAAAAAAACAATCGACTCGGGAATGATCATAGAAAGCAGAAAAGAAATAAGAATTAGTGTCAAATCATTTACAGATGGTTTCAAAAATTTAAATCGCCTGTATAGTTTATATAGGGCTGCTGATTTTTAATATAAAAGAGCATAGCACCTAATTCAATGAAAATATTGTTTACAAAATTGATGAGACATTACTTATGTTCCAAATAAAATAGTTGGTTTCGGAATAAAATATTATCTCCATGATTTAGCCAGTATTTCTTAACATTTTCTAGAAAAAAACACAAATATAACTTTGCAAAAACGAAGACAATCCAAGAGGAAATTGAATAATGTACATCCAGATTTTGAGATTTTTAGGCTCGGCTTGGTGATTTGCTTTCAATATTCCACCGGACATGACGATTTCCAGTTTCTTTGTAGAATTGTATGTATATGCTATCAAATAATACTAAAGAATGCCAAATTTTCAGTAGTTCGGGCCGAGCCAGAATTTTTTACCGGAAAGCCGGAAAATGTTTTACCGAAAATTGACTGCCCAGTCCGGAATTTTTTGTCCTAAAAGTTGACTGGGCTGGCTCATTTTTTGGCGCGGGCCGGGTTTATAATGCCCATCTCTAATCCAGATACCTCAATTCTTCAAGACAATATGTTGAATTGATTATATAAAAAAAAAAAAAACATTCACAACAAATTGACTCGTTTTCATTTGACCGTCATATTTTTTTTCACTTGTTTCAATCCAGTTACCTATGGATCATCATTTTAATTTTGAATAAAGTTAATAAACTTAAGTCTCACACATCATTCCTTTTAAAACTAACGGGAAAAAAATAGGTGAGGATGAAAACATTTAACAAGCAATAATATAATCTCATTGAATTTGTTTCGAATATACTTAAGGATAAACGTACCTGGTACACTAGTTACCGTTATGGTAAACGGTTTCTGGTTTTGTTGATTTGACGAAGAAGTTGGAGCGCTTGCCGGCGTCACTGATACACTTGGTGTAATTTGTTGTTTTTTCGACGATGGCAACGATGGATCCGGGAATGTTTTCTGCTCTTTAGCAGCCGACAATCCCAAAACAATTTCGTCTAATTTTCGACGACGTTTCTCTTTGCCTCCTCCGGCTCCAGGTGTCGGTTCCTCAATCGGCTAGAAAATCAGAAACAAAATAAGGGTAATACAAAATCCAGCCGTATAAAACAATTGTTAAATTGAAAAAAATAAATGCTCACGAAATTATTTTTCTTCATTAATTTTGTCAACATATCGTCCAGTTTTCCTTTGCCATGAGCAAAGGAGGCATTAGCCGAAGAACTAGCAGCACTATGACTACTTTGGCCAGCACTAATATTTGATGGCTTCTTGGCCATAGAAAAATCTTGAACTTCACTCAAATCCATTGGGCCTTTCAACATTTCTGCCATATTAACTTTTGGTAAACTAAATATCGACAGAAATAAATATGGATTAGTTAACAAATCCACGGGAAAATTGTTATATAAAAATAAATACCTTGACGAAAGATCAATTGGCGTTAGTGTGCTGGACGTTCCAGGTATAACAGTTGGCTTATTGTAAGTGGCTGGCGTAGTTGACGTTGATCGTGTCAATGGTTGATGTTGATGAGCCGGTGGCGGTTGTAGTGTAGACGATGATGTACTTCGTCGAGACTCATTCGATTCTTCGTCACCCCATGATGGTTTCGGTGCGACTGCAACTAAAATGTTAAAATATTAAAAATTACGTTCAATTATCATTCAGTTAATTTTCTAATTTCCATACCGGGACTCTGAGTACTATTCAGCAATGCATGTAATTTGGCCCGTTCCGTTTCAACGTCAATGGCAATGTGTCGTTTTCGTTTCTTGCATGTTGCCGATTGTGCCAATTGATTTAATGCGGCCGTACTAATTTGATTTTGCAATTGTTTTGCAAGTCCTTGATCAGTGGTGATTGTTATCACATCTGGTGTAGCCGATCGCCTACTACTTGGATCGATAGACGTTGGCAAATGTTTAACCGTTTCATACAACGGAATATCCAAATCCATTCCTTGGCATCCGGTATACGCAGAATATGATTTGCCTACCGGCCATTCCATTCGTTCGACCGAATATATAATGTGACTGATCCGTTTTTCCAATGCAAAATCACGGAACCATTTCACTTTCATGATTAGTTCTGGTTTAACTTCTGGTTTTTCGATAATTTCGTCTAAACAATGATTTGAAATAAAAATGTGTGACAAAATGACAACAAGAAAAAATATTCAAGTTACCTTTTATTTCTTTCAGAGAATCGGTCGACTTTACTTTGACCGACGGTTGAATTACTTCCAGATCCGGAAAACGTGCTTTCAATTCAGCAGCTTGTTTTTTGCATTCTTCTTCGACAGCCTTTTCCTTCTCTTTCATAACTTCATCATCGTCGGGATCACCTTCACCCTCGGGTAAGTCTTCTTCTTCTTTTATTTTCAAACTATCCGTTTTGGTCAGATCTTCAATTGATTCACTTTCAACGTCTTTCTTATCGTCGTCATCGTCAACGATTTCTTGAATCGGCTCATCGGATTCATTCAGCGTAACGCTATCACTTTCGACTTTTGTCACCGACACATCATCGGTCGCCGAAACAACAGTAGCACTGTCCTCATCATTTTCCGAATCATCCTTCTTTTCATCCGTATCCACTTCAGTTTTGACTGTTTCCTTAATGTCATCACTTGTGTCTTTCTCTTCTTCTTTTGTGATTTCTTTTTTCTCCTCCACCAATTCCACATCGTCCACTTCTTTTTTCAATTTTTCCACCTGTAGCGTACTATCGATTTTCTCCAATTTCATAATCCGTTCTTTGTTTTCCAATTCTTCAGCTTCTAAATTCAATTGAAGTTTAATCTGTTGTGCTTCATACTCTTTGATATATTGTTGCCTTGATTTATTAAAGACAAATTCAGGATCATGGCATATATAGTATTCAGAGCGGTACAGACCATGTTTGAGAACGGCTCGAACTAGCTCTTTATCGTGACGTCCCGACTCCCACCAGTCGGGCGTATCGAAATTATTCTGACACAATTTTATGCGTTCGTCTAGTCGTGAATTTTTAATAATTTCCCGTAATTTCGATAAAAGTTCTAAGCGATCCAATACCAAACGTGCATGATCTTCACTGATATCATCAATGATACCCTCTAGGCCTTTTTCCTCTTCGGTTAGTCGAACACTTGCTTGACGTTTGCACATGGCTATGAAAACTTTATAGTAATCGCTTAGGCTTTCGTCGGTTTTCTTGTCGAGTTTAGCCATGGCCTTGAAACGTGTCCAGTCCGGTGTGGGCACCGCAGCAGCCTGTTGTAAATCGACACCGTAACCCGTTAGGACACGAAGGAATTCATTCTCTTCACGTTTCGTCCATTTTTTGGGTATCGTCTCGAGTCGAATACGTTCTCGTTCTTTGACGGCTTGTTCGATTTTTTCGCGACGCTCCATTTTCTATAACGAAAAAACAAAATTGAAACGATGAGAAAATGTATACCATACGGATACACGACACAGGATATTTTATAAAAGTTACTCTTTGCATGTTAAACATTACTTGTATTCACTTAAAGTGTGTTTATGCTCGCTAGGAGTGGGCGATATGAAAAAAATCTTTATATATCTATATTAAGAATATATCGATAAATATCGAAAAAAATTCCCAGTCCTAATGCTTGCCCTAAAGTTATAATCCAAAATGGTTGCTGTTTTCTATGAATTTATGATATTAATTTAATTTTCAATTTGAAATAGATTATTTGCAGTTGTAGAATATAAATTACAGGAGTGGG
>JANTEX010254919.1:0-12315 GCA_024741295.1 Macrocera vittata | reverse complement strand
CAGCCAAAAAAAAAGTCAACGAGTGTGAGAACACACTATTTACCGTACTCAAACATACGTGGGAAAAAAAATCTCGGACTTTCCCGGAATTTCTCGGACTAACCCGGAATTTCTCCGGAATTACCCAAAATTTCTCTGGAATTACCCGGAATTTCCCGGAATTCTTTGACATTTTTCGAACTTTCCCGGAATTTCTGAGAATTTCCTCTGTTTGTCCCGCAGAATTTCTCAAGTAGCTTACCCTCGGTTTAGAAGCTAGAGCCGAAAAACAGGTGAAAAGTGGCTGTCAACCTTGGCTCGAATTACCCTTTATTACGCACATAAAGGGGTTGTATATACTCTCCATAGGATACTAAAGGCATAAAAAAAATCTGAAAATTAATATTTTTGACAATTTTCGGGCAGGATCCGCCTACTCGAATATGCAGACCTCTATCAAAAAGATGTTTATGGACCAAAGTTGCGGACTAGCAATGACCTTAATGTCTGGCGATTGAAAAAAAAAGATTCTAGATGAAATGTTAAGACAATCGAGAAGGAAAATACTTTTTAAAGGAGCCAGAAAAGTGAAAAAAGAGAGATTTTAAACCCATGGAGTATATCAAACATCGTCTAGGAATGGAAAAATTAGACTCAAACTTTCGATTTTACGTGCTCACACCGGTAGAAAAGTCTACAATTTTTGTCTGGGATAAGCGATTATTGTGTGCGCTTGCCAAGTCGAATTCAAAATCAAAATCGAAGTCGAAGTCGAAATCGCAATCGAAGTCTAAGTCGAAGTCGAAATCTCAGTCGAAGTCGAAGTCGAAGTCAAAATCAAAGTCAAAGTCGAAGTCGAAGTTGAAGTCGAAGTCGAAGTTGAAGTTGAAGTCGAAGGTGAATTCAAAGTCGAAGTCGAAGTCGAGGTCAAAGTCGAAGTCGAAGTCGAAGTCGAAGTCGAAGTCGAAGTCGAAGTCGAAGTCGACGTCGAAGTCGAAGTCGAAGTCGAAGTCGAAGTCGAAGTCGAAGTCGAAGTCGAAGTCGAAGTCGAAGTCGAAGTCGAAGTCAAAGTCAAAGTCAAAGTCGAAGTCGAAGTCGAAGTCGAAGTCGAAGTCGAAGTCGAAGTCGGAGTCGGAGTCAGAGTCGAAGTCTGAGTCGAACTCGAAGACGAATTTGGAGTCAAAGTCAAAGTCGAACTCGAAAAGTAATCCATTAAACTCTGCAAGAGCTGAACATTCTGCCAGCATTGAGCCTATAGGCTCAACCAACTGGAACCGATTTACCTCAATTGGCTCATGAACTTCTAGATTTACAGACGATTCAGAAGGAATAAAACGATATATTGACCATATGTATAATGTGGTACTGGATTAATGTTTAAATGTAATAATGTTCATTGTACAAATTATAAAGATGAGAATATATATACGCAGTCCGTCGGACCCTTGCACAAAAAGGCAACGATTTGATGATTCCAGATTTTGTTATTATCGTCCCAACTCGATGAACAATTATATGTAGTCTTTATACGTTTGGCGGTTCGACCTTTGATCACCTTTATATCACAGTAACCTGAGTAGTTGATGCCTGTATGGTCGAACGGGTTATTTTATGTGACTCGTGCGGTGGGTAATTGTCCCAATAACTGCGTTTGAAGAGTGAACGCATTTGAAGCATTCGATGAATTTGAAGATTTAGTGGAGAACTGTGTTCTTAACATCAAATATCCAAAATCGCCTAAGGTGATCTGTGCCCCACCATGAAGTGTACGTCGATGATTGTCCTCAGTGAGTAATCTCGTTAGTCGACAATGTTTAAGCAGTATGTTTCTCGTCAAATGGCATTTCGCTATTTGCTAAGCTGCCGCCGATTCCTAATGCTTCTTTTGTATCCAAAAACGTATTCAAATTTATGATTTTGCAATTGGACGGCAAGTTACTTCGAAAAATGTCACCGCACGTTTAACCCAAAGCCTTAGTTCAAGAACGATCAAAAACAGTGATTTTGGTCTGAAAGGTCGAATATTGTCGATAAGACAATACGTTGAGCATTCAACCGATAAAGTGCCTGAATTGATGCGGTTGCGACCATAGTGGCATGTCGACATTCTAAGTATATGTCGATCACAAAAGTCTTGTTGTTGATTAGTCAGCTATGTTCAGCCAGTCTTGCCATGCCACCATTGGTCTATTTTGTGAATGTTGGCAAAATTATCTTCATTAAAGTGTCGCCAGGCTTGAACGGCTCGATTTGCTGCAACCTACAAGTACTGTTCTGTTCATGCTGGTGTTATCTATCGTGAAATCCGACGTCGTTAAAGTAAGTAAAGCCTTGCGCGATAAACAGTCCATTCGGATGTCATTTCGTTCAGCAAATACCAATCCAAATCGAAGAATACGAGACAATAAACAACTTGCTCAGGCAGGTGGCGAATAAAGCGGAAGAATATTAGCTTTAGCCTGTGAATCTACAACAGAGTTACCTTTTGCATCGATGAGGGGTGTTGTAGAATACTTATGAAGATTGTTGCTATTTAACCAAAAAGGAAATACCGCGTTTTCAATAAATCCAGCAGATTTAATATGTCAGGAAACCGAGTGGTGTTCGTCGACTAATTGGGTCAGAAAATTAAGTTCGACAAAAAATTAAACAGACTGGCCGCTTACGTTCGACAAAATTGATTCGATGCTAAAGAGAGCAAGAATGGATTACTTCAACAGTGTCCGAGAGCTGGTCTAGTTTTTGCAGAGTTTTAACATTGTCGATTGACGGACTACTGTATAGCAAACAAAAATATGATTCATGTCGATTTGAATGGGTTCTCACCAACATAAAACGAAATTCGGCTTCGCTTGAATTTTCTAACTGCCTTTAATTCCCAGAATATTAGTAAAGTCGAACTGGAAATGGGATTTACAGAAAGGACTGCTATAATAAGAGCCAAAATGTTAATAAATTTGACGTATGTACAGCCAATGCTGGTATCAAACCTGCCATCACAACACAATGTGTACCAGAGTGTTAAACCAATGTCTGTGTTCAAACAAAGTTTTTTTAGGTAAAAGCTGGCGACAATTTTTCTAAATATTAATCGTATTGTTTTGAAAATCAGTATCCTAGGGTCTTGGTGAGTCGGTGATTCCGATATCTGTTATCTTGTCTTTTGTTTCATTGATGCCAATGCTGGTATCGAACCTTCCATCACAACACAATTTGTACCAGGCCACCAGAGTGTTAAACCAATGTGTGTGTTCAAACAAAGCTTTCTTAGGTATCTGAATCGGAGTTTGACATCAGATTTTGAAATGAATTTTCAAATAGCGGATCCATGACGGCAGCAATTTTTGTAAAGGATTGTTTTGTATCCTAGTGTTTTTGTTGGTCGAATTTGGCATCTGATTTTGAAAATTCAAAATGTTCCAAAGCTGGCGGCAATTTTTCTAAATATCATCGTATTGTATTGAAAATTAGTATCCTAGGGTCTTGGTGAGTCGGTGATTCCGAATTTGTTATCCGATTTCGAAAATTCAAATTGTCAAATCCACAACGATGGTCATTTTGATCTAAATCTCGTTGGATTATTTTGAAAGAGAGTATTCTAGAGTTTTCAGGTCGCTGATTCTGATCTTTCCATCATATTTTAAAAACTAAAAATGGCGGTAGCTATTTTCTTTCTAAATGACATCGAATTATTGTCAAAATTATTGTCATATGGCGTTTACGCTGCTAATTCTGAATTTGGCATTAGATTTTGAAAATTCAAAATTATCAATCCAAGATGGCAACAATTTATCTTAAAGCCATTATTAGTAAACTTGATGATATACTCAGAGTTTTAAAACAACTCGATGAAGTTAGGTCCCTAACTTCGATCCACCATTTATTTTAAATCTGATGCTAGGATGATATTTATTTGTAAACTACTTAATAATCGATTAGTTTACATTTTATATTTTCATTTTTTTTTACCAAGTTCGTCGCTTAAAAAAGTGTCTTTTGTTTCAATTGTGTTTATTCATAGTCTACTTTTAAATCTTAGGTAAGAAAATAATGAAGCATGATAATAATATAATAATAAAACTAATCGATTCTAAATGCATACGTACAAATTGATTTGTTTTTGGTTTAAATTTTTGAAAATATAAGCTCGTCGCTTAAAAAGATGTCTTTTGTTTCATTGATTTCTTTTGTTTCATTGGTGTGTACTCTCCATATTTTTTATTCCACTCATTCTACATTTAGTCAATAATTTCTTAGTTTCTGCGCATAGAATTATCAACTCCTTCCATACAATTTTGCTAGTATGTATGTGTGTGTGTGTGTGCATTTGTGTTCATAGATGAAACAATATTAATTTTCGTTACAGTCAGTGCATATTCTGCTCGTGTTAGTATACATAAGCAATTAAGAATAATACCTAAATATACACACCAACTTTAAAGGAACTCCGCCTCAAACCACCACTATAATGGTTGGTTACGCATTATGCACAGCACACAGCACATAATACTCTATCGTCTACCCATATAGCTATAAAAGAAAAGACGTACCAAAAGAGCCCAAAAGTGCACAATTTCAATCTTATTTGATGGGTAATCGATGTTAACATTAAATATTGAATTTGCAACAACAACAAAAAACGAAAGAAAAATTGTCAACAAAATAAAAGTAAAACAAAATACAACCTATATCCATTCATGCGATCAAACTTAAAAACAAAGAAGAAAAACCAGAGAAGATGTTCGACTTATCATGGTTATTGATCGATTTTTTTTTTTTGTTTTCATGAAAAATTACAACCCGAGGCATACTTATGCGCTGTGCATTGTGATCAAAAACAAAAATATTGGTACACAATTGGTGAAGTTAATTTTTATTCACTTCTATGAGGCTTAGAGCAAATTTTAAGTGCTTTCTGAAATAATATTACTGATAATAATATATATTTTAATAAAATATTTCGTCTGTAATAAAGTTCCTTAAGATGCGGCCTCTGATACAATAGTGCTGTTGTATCCACTTGTTCTATATAACATTGCGCAAACACTCTAAATACTAAAATTGAGAAAAGAGGACTTTTACCTGGCGGCAATGTAACAATGTTGTTTTATAATTTTTGATCTGTGCTTACGTGTACATCGGGCATTAAACGTCGATTAAATGCCGTGTGTTTTTGTTTTTTTTTTGTGCACTTTTTGCAACAATGTAACATTTGATAGGAAATCTTTATATGTTAATTACAAACAGAAAAACAAGATTAAATGCACGTTATTTGTATATTGATCTCGACAAGCGCTCCAAGAATGCTTGTATCTGATTGCTTTTGTCACAAAACTGTTTATGTACAAAAGCTGTCTCAATCGTTGTCGGAATGTGTGAGTGTATACAATTGTCAAAAATATTTTATGAAAAAATAAATAAAGAAAATTAATTCATATATTTTAGCATATGTAAGACTGCCCCTTTAATGACCCATCTTTTAGTTATATAATATTCATAACTGCGAAATGGAACCATAACACAACACCATTCATGCACTTGTCTGATTGGCTGAAAGAATATTCTCCGCACCATTCATCGTCATTAATTCATTTAATGATCTTCTTTGGCTCTCGGTCTTGGTGTATATGTCATATAATAGCCAAAGGTAATTTATGCTTATTTACGCATATTTTATATTTTATCTGTTTTTACGACACACACAAACACTGTGCTCTTATACTATATAAGCAAAATTATATATATATAAAAATATATATATTAAATACCTGTGAGATGCCTATACGAAATTCAAAAAAATATATAAAAAATATATTGTATAGGAAAGTATGCAAAATATGTGTCTGGGCTGTGTATACGTATACATATACATACTTTAAAAACCCACCTGATATATAAATAATTGCAATCATTTTGTTTAGTGCGTGTAAGCTAAGCTCGGTGTATCACTTTTATTTATTCGTACATATTGACAGGTAACTACTCGTACATAACTAATGTTATAATATTGCTAAGCTATGTATCAAAAACTTTATACCAACTTATCGTATTATAACTACTTATAACCTTCTGGTAAAAATAAAATAAATTGTAAATAAAAGATTGCTCAGCTTATATAGTTAAAATAATTTACGATTTATTCTAGCGAACAATACAATTAATCAAGAAAAAATATTTTGCAATTAGTGTGGGTCGATTTTGAAAAATGTATGCGTAGCAAAGAACTAGTGTCGGCCGCATGGGTGGATTTAGGGGAGATTAGCCCACTACTCAAAAAACTGTGACACCTACGAAAATTCGCCAACACATCTTTTTAATTCGCCCCATCTCTTTCATTTAAATTTGCCCCCACTCAATTTTGCATATCATCATCAAGGGTTAAAACTGCCGGTCGCAGACGAAGTTTTTGGAATTCGCCCTTCCTACTAATTCCTATAAATCTCCCAAAATACTGTTATAATTATTAGAAACTTTTGTGAGCGGAAAACTATAAAGCCAGACAAAAAGTTTCTAGAACGAAGAACAAAATTGTATTTAAACAGAAATTATTTTATTCGTTTTGTTTTGTTTAATATCTCATTCAATTTCAAATGTTGTTATTCGTGTTTTATCATTATTATCTATATTTATTTTACTTTTATTTTCTTAGATTTCATTAAAAATATTTATTTCCAAAAAAACAAAAGTCGTTTTTCTTGTCGTTAGGAGTCCTCTTTTTTTTCCTTATAACTAAAACAGAAAATTTGTATATGATATGAATCTCCTGTTTTGTTTATTTTTTTCCCTTTCTTCTCGCACTACAACAAAAATGCCACTGAAGACTACCAAAAAGTGTTGCAGAAAAGAAAACTACGAACGGTTTTAGTTTTTTTTATTACAAGGAAAATAAAATTTAAAAAAAAAATTGGGAAAATGGGCATTCGGCCAAATGAGAATTCGAGAATTTTTTTAATTTGCTTTTTCTTTTAATTCTAACTGTTTTACGTTTGCTTAAACTATTCTGTAGGTATCATCCCATATGCCCGAATTTTTATTTGTCCGAACTTCCATTTGACCGAATTTTTCCCCGAATTCCCACTGAAAAAATTCGGTCAAATGGAAATTCGGACAAATTGAAATTCAGTATTACAGTTAGAATTACAAGAATAAGCAAATTAAAAAAAATTCAGCCTAATTGGAATTTTGTCAAATGAGAATTCAGGCAAATGGGAAAAAAGTCGGGCAAATAGGAAGTCGGACAAATCGGAATTCGGGTAAATTGGATGTAACGTACAGAACAGTTGAAGAAAACATATAACAGTTAGAATAACCCCAATTTTAAATTAAGTTAACTCTAATACAATACGTTTTTATTTACTTTAAACGTAAAAGCGTGAATCGACATATTTTTAGCTACACATTAATTATTTGAGACAACTGAAGTTCTCAATGCATACATAAAATGTTCATATGTGCAGCAGTCTTGAAATCAACTGAAATAGTTTCTCGATGCACAGAAAATCTGGTCGAGTTGTTTGAGTTACATATTTCAAACATCCAATGAGTTCCCTGTATGTTTGTTAATTTGCTTTCATCACCATTCAATAAACTTGAACTCTTTTCAATCGGTGTTTATGCAGGTTTGCAATCGGTCATGACAAATTTCTTTAGAATATTCTTTAAATAACGCGTTTGACTCAATGCAATTGAGTTGTCATTTAGATTACGTTCGACATGAATTCCAAGAAACGAATCAATCTTATCGTTATCCGTCATTTAGAATTTTTTTTTGAAAAAAGATCGCCAGATCGTCGACATACAATAAAACGTAACAAACTATATCGCCCTTGAATTTGACGTATAAACACTGGTCCGGCTTGCAAAGATTGAAATTAACTTTAATCATAAATTTGATAAAAGCGCTCGTTCCACATACGGGATGATTGTTTCAATCCGTATAATGATTTATTTAACTTTAAAAAACATTGTTTTGTCATTTATAAAACCTTCTGGTTGCAGCATATAAACTTCTTCGTTCGATTTTCCATTTAGCAAAATGCACATTTCTTGTCCATTTGATGTATGTGATATTTAAAATGATTCGCAATCGATAGTAAAATTCGCAAAGTCGTCAACCTGGCCGTTGGGGAATATGTTTCGTTGTAGTCGAAACATTTTTCTTGAAAAAAACCACGAGCTACAAGTCTGGCTTTATACGTCAACGTTTGCAAGATACAGCTTTACGATCAGGTGGTAGCTTACATAAAGACCAAGAAAATTCGTCCTTAATTGGCTTCTCCCATATTGTCCAATCATAACGATTTCTTTCACCACTAGTTGTAACTGGATCATTTTGTACAAAATCTTCTGCTGAAAGTGCCAAGTCTGCAAACCCTGCACCAGGTTCATATCCGTATCGATTGGGCTTTTTTTCAATCGACTACCACGAGGCAAACTTTCAGTGTCATCAGCGTCATTGCAATCAAATTCTCCATTATGATTATTTCGGTTACAGTTGTCATCATTTTCCGCCTCTGAATCAACAATGTTGACGTAATCCAAACTATCGAAGATAGATCTCTCGTTGAAGGTAACATTACGACCCACTACGAGCTTTTTACTTTCAACATCCCACAGTCGATACGTATGCGAGGTAGAACCGTAACCAAGCATACAACATTACGATGATTTCGCATCGAATTTTGAACGTTTTTCTTGTGGTACATGGTTTCAACAAATCGCACCAAAAAAACGAAGATGCGACAAATCCGGCTTCTTACCATACCAAATTTCAGTAGGTGTTTTATTTTCAAACTGTTTGCCAACAGCACTCGTTGGCGATTTTTGTATAATTTGCGCACAAAACCGCTTCGCTTCAAAATCGACGGTTCTAACCACTTGACACTTCATTTCCAGATCTTGTGGACACAAAACGATTTAAATTCATTTGAACAATATTCACCACCATTGTTTAGTTGCAATTTAGTAATTCTTTGTCCATGTTGCGTTTTAGCCATATTGTTGGAATTTATCAAAAACTTCGATTTTACGCTTTATGCAGTATACCATTGATGCACGTAAAAAATCGTCGGTGAATGCAACGAAAAATCTGGAACCATCATGGGCCCGTTCACTCATTGGACCACTGACATCGGTGTGAACTAATCCCAAAATCTGCTTAGCGAATTTCTTTTCTTGGCGGGTAAGGTAAACGCGTTTGTTTACCAAGTTCCCCTTTAATTGATCCAATCCCGTTGCCATATTTTGATTAACCATTTTTCTCATATCGCTGACATTGAAATGAGCCAAACGAAAAAAACCATAAATTTTGCGACACTTTCAATTTTCTGAACCAACGATTCCAGCAGATACTCATCGTTCAACATGAAATGTTGTTTGATACAACTGACCGTTGCGACGAGCAACGAACATAACTTTGCCGTTTTTCAAAGTAAATGCATCATCACCATTAAAAGTGATTTTATATCCATTGTCAGTCAATTGACGATTTCAACAAACCGTCTTCATTAAAAAACGTTTTTATAGAAATATCGTCGCAATACCTTGCCATCAACGATTCACCTGCTTTCACTGACGAAATATTAATCGGTTCGATTTTATACATATTGTTGAAAAACGCTTTGTTGTTAATGATGTGATGAGTTGCACCCGAACCTAATACGAAATGTATTTGTTCAAAGCCATTGCACCTTCGCTTTGTTGTTTTTGTACTAACTATACAACATGATGCCACATTTTCGTTGTTCGCATTTGATGAACCTTCTGCATTTTCTTCTTCACAAATCAAGATTCTGTATCTTCCTGTTTTTCAGCACACTTCGCACCGGTGTCTTTCTTATTAAATGAATTCTTTTTTGATAAATTAACTCTGCTGTGTCCCACTTTTTTGCATCTGTAGCACACTATTTTTGCTTTGTTCGATTGTGAATAATCACCTTGCATAGCCACTGGATCAATTGATTTGCCGCCAGGCACATTGCTAGCAGCATGCTTTCCACATTCATCCAAAAAACGACTTTTAACAAATTCAACAGTTAATTTCGTTGTATCCGTGGTTTATAGTGCCAGAACTAAACCATCAAAACTTTTTGGCAAAGTCAGGATAACATGACAAACAATGTTGAGGTCTTCCAAAGTGGCACCAATCGATTTTAGTTCACGCACAGTACGATCAAATTGTAAGAATTATTCGTTAACGTCATCTCCATCTTTAAATTGCATCGTCAGCAATTACTTTCGCAGCAGCAATGGTCCTGTTCCACTTTTTCTTTCAAACACGCCAACCAACAATTCATACATCTCCTTTGCTAATTCTTTGTCTTTAATATATTCCAATTGTGAATCACTAATATACTGCACTAGAATCGATTTGCACTTTTTCTCTTCGTTCTTCAAGGTGTCTCTTAATGCATCAGTTGCGACAGCATTCAACAACGCGTCCAAAGAACTCGTCAAAAACTCATCCAAACGTTTTTCTTCCGGCAAAATTTTAATTAGATATTTCCAATTAGAGAAATTCGTACCATCAAATGGCTTCACTTTTTGCATGTTCATTTCCATTTTTTATTGACAGGTCCAATTGTAAAATTCAAACTTTAAAATGTTCAACGGTCGCAATTAGCACCAACAATTTTTACATTAAACGAATACAACGAATCTCTTCCACATTTATAGCGAGTCCTATGACTGGCCTATTAAGATGTTTCTTAAGCCAACAACCGGTCAGTAAACCAGTAAAGAGACGCCGATTGTTGGTTTCTTTAAAAATAGCAGTTATAGTTTTCTATCTGGGCCGTAGATAAATATTTTAGTATACCTACAGAGTTCCAATGTTTCCAAGGAAAGAACTGATCCAATTCTCGCGTAAACGGGCCAAAGAATCTAGTCCTTCATCCCTGGCGAGCTAACGCATCTGCTACACTTATATTAGGCTGACCTGCTTCTGAGCGGCTAAGGCAACCAAAGATTTCTTACAATCCAGTTTCAGCCCTGATCTCACTTTTACGTAAATGGCGATTTTTCTAGCAATCGCTGTTACTGTTCCGGTAAATCGCAAATAGTAAAAAAGCCATCAATTCTTGGCAAATAGAAAATATGAATTCTACAGGCAGTGAGAAGTAAAACGTCGTGTTTGTCAAGTAATAGCACTTCCATTGCACATGGACCAGTCAGTATGTCCAACTATCTTTCTTACGTGAAGATAGGCAGTTGATCCATTGTTCCTGTGTGGGTAGGTCAATCCTTGGAGGGTCACTGAAACCATATCATATATTGAATCTGTACGATATGGATTTGAGTATTGTTCGATTTTGTTTTAACATGATCAGTCTTGGCCCATAATCCTCCAGGATCGCTTCCACAGTAGGTGGCTCAGTATCAGTTTCATCACCGCTGTTGGTTTGCCTTTCATAGCTGCTGTAGTTGTAGTGCAGGCCATGTGTTGTATTTTGTGCAACGTCTTATCGCGTTGAAGCCAGGTAGTCCAATTGAATGTTTCCTCTAGGGTTGCCATTCGTGCTGCCCTATACGGTGTGATGGAAATTTGTATCACATCCTTTAATTATAGGAGCTCTAGTTGCTTCAGCATGCTATACGGAGTCCCTTTTCAAATGGCACACACCTCATACCTACCAGTCCATAGATCCGTGTAGCGGCCTGATTTCGTCCGCTAAACAGGTTAATAAGTGAATTTTGATGGGAAAATAACGCTCTCACAGAACCAGTCATAGAAAACATCTCAATTCCTAGGGTCAAATCTGGTAATTGTCGATTCAGATACCTAAGGATTTTAAGGTTAAATCCGAACCGCCCGACCTTGAAATCAATAATACTTTTAAAGTCCAAGGCAAGTTTCGAACTTGAGACCTAACAGTTACTAAACCATACATTTGCCCGCAGTAAGGTTATATGCAAAATATCCGATGTAGTATGTTTCAAACGGGACGCGAAGTATTTCCTATCATTCGGAGAAAATTTTAATTTCTTGAAAGCGAAAAATCATGTTCTGTCAACATTTATTTAAAAGTTTAGGCCGAAATACCAACCACCAGGAAAATAAGTGTTCCGTACCGGTATTACGGTCAACGGTATTACGCATCAATAGTTGAATGTGCATACGCCGCATCAGAAGGGCGTTGCTGAATTCATGAACCGTACAATAGTTGAACGAGCTGATGTCGATTTGTAAAAGTCCTACCAAGTTGAGGCGGTTGTTCAGCTCACATTATTAACCATTCAGTGAATTCAATTAAGTAGACAATTTTGGTTGTGGTTGTCTACGCACAGTCAATAAAATGAAAAATCTGGGTTCGATTCCTAGTCTCAACAAGGAAATTT
>JANTEX010254808.1:0-12317 GCA_024741295.1 Macrocera vittata | reverse complement strand
ACGTCCCTGCAAATAGCATCGTTTTACTCAGATTCTAATGAGCCCGTAGGCAAATATAGAGAGAAAGTCAATAAACGAACTCTGATAGCTTATCACATCGACATCACGTTATTAATGGAAGATCATCAACTCTTGTCAGTGAAAGTTGTTTTTTTTGTTGATCCGATCGAAAAACAGTAAATATTGTATTGAAAATACATTATAGTCAGTTTTTGTGATTTAATTCGGTTTAATATAATAACCTACGTACTTTAAAACTATTATATGGACATATAATAGCCACACATTCCATATGTTCAAGATTTTAGGATGGGGTACTTCGAAAATATCCTGGGAGGTTATTATGGTGAGTACAGCGCCGCAGACAAAAAAAATCCGGGTTTTACTAGTTAAAGGCTGATGAAGAGAGCAAAAAAAAAGTTCAAAGGGTGTGAAAGTATTTATCACCAATTTTAATATAAATAACTAAATTAATAAATAAAGTGGACTTGGCCTAACTTATTTCTGGGGAAAGGGGGGTGTCTACTAAACCAAGGAAAGAACCCTACCCCCCTCCCTATGGGTATGTATGGTAACATCACAAAAGGATCACAATTTATAAATTTAACTTTGTTTTTTTTCCTCCGTTGTTGGTTGCTTTATGTGCTGTCGTACAATATGAATGTGAATGTTTTGTTTTTTTTTTTTTTTTTTTTTCAATTGCGCAATCTTGAAGAAGGACAAAGAAACCAGTGATTAATTGCACTGTAAAAAAGTCTATTTTGCCTAATAATTGCGAGAAATACTCAAATAATTGCCGCAAACAAAAAATTGTCTGTCATGAAAACGAAAGTGTTTGCGCTAAAACAGAATTTTTTCTCCTTACCAATTAATGTTTGCGACAAATGATGCATCACAAATATTTTCATTGTTAACTGCAAACACTTAAATTGTAAGTTTTTATACAACAAATTAAATTGTTTGCATTTACCATTAAATTATTTATGGCATAAAATATAATATCTCGCAAGTAAAGTTTAATTGTTTTGGAATAGTGTTTGCGGCAACTATTCGAGCGTTTTTCGCAACTATTATTATTTTTTTTTAATTAGCAGTTCTAAAAGCAGCAAAAATTAAATTTTATTAGCTAACGTCCCTAGGGTTCGAAATAAGCAAATTTGCTGTGAAATGCGCCGTTTGTGTAGTTGTAGGAAAATTAATTGTTCTTTGATGTAATGAAAGGCTAGACAAAAGCAGATAAAGCGATAGATTGAAATACATAGGTCCACCGAAAAAATTAATATAATTCTTGAACGGTCGTAAAAAGCCCCGTCAAACTAAAAAACGACCGAATACTGTGTGTACACACCAGATCTCGTCTTTGATTGGTCAACTATGGTGGACATGACAGTTTAACAAAACAGTGGAAGTTTCTGTTCCGAAGCTACACCTTATAGTGTGTATAATACCAGTTTACAAAATAGATCTTTTGTTTTGTAAACCAGATGGCATTTTTTGTTTTATTTCTATTTTCCCGGATGATTTAGTGAAGGTTCAACTTTAACTTAACTAAATAGCCAAATATTCCATTGACTGCACCTCAATTACTCAACCGATCGGAAAAAAGAGATATTCAATTAATCTGAACCAAAAAATAGACTAAAAATGTGGTATAAACATTTAAATTAACGAATTATTGGCATTTCATACTCGGCATATGAGAGAAGGACATTTTGAAGTATATCAATGCATGCATCCATCATACCTTCAATTAAATGTATTGGTGGTATAAACAGTAGGCAGCCGACACCATGCTTATTGGTTTTAATTGTGCATGTTGGTGCTTATTCCTTTCCCATAAGTCGTCTTACACACTTTTTGCACAAAACAAGATATATTTGTTGAATTTGAATTTACATTAGGAAATAAAAAATGACACCTATTATTTAGTCCACTTAAAAATACGTTTTGACACTTATATTAGAAGCCAACTAGCGCTATATTCAAACTCTAAAAAGCTATTCAAAAAAAAAATTCACACATAATATTTTGTCCACCACTGTATATTAGTTTCGTGTCTATGCCGGTTGTCTACAAATGCCACCCCTAAGCTAAACCTCAATTGACGCACCTGTATGTTTACCTCTAAAACACTAAATCGGGCATTAGCTTACTCACCAGTTAATGTGAGTTGAATTAAACGAAAATAAATTTTTCAAACGTCTGACCCTGCAAAGTCAATCGACTACCCCCGAAAAATTTGATCCGTAGCAGATTTTGTTTACTCGGCCAAAATGGTGTTCCCGAACCATATATGTATCACTTCTACCTCACACAAACCAATATGCAGCGTGTGAATGTGTGAAATGCTAAACGTTAATCAATGCTCGATCCACAATTAAATGGATCCAACAAAATGAAAAATTTCGGTCCGATCGACAAAGAAGTTAAGTCTAAAACGGCAAAACAAACAAACTGCTTACGATCCGGTGTTGTATAATTTTCGTAACAATTTCATTTCATTCAATTAACGGTAAATGTCGGCTTCACGAAAAGAAAAATTTTCATCTCAGTCGAACTAACCGCTACCACCGATGTTTTTCTTGACTTTTTTGTTTCATATTTTTGGAAACTCGTCTTGACGAATCCTATTCTTTGTCGGACAATTTTTTTGTGTATTCTGTTCTTCCGTCTGGCAGCAGTTTTTATTTGAAATTTTCAAGAGGAGTTGTTTTGTCACTTTTATTCGGCCGATGTGGTGTCTAAGTGGAATTGCTAAATCTTCAGTTTTTGGTAACGTTTTAACGTATTTTTCAATGAACTTCATTCGACGTCATTGCTTTTCAAAATGTTTTTTGTCTGTATCATAATCGCCATTTTCACGAATTCCAGTACAGTTTGTGTTTGTATTACCGCCATTATTTAAAAAATCTTCAATGGCATTATATCCAACATTTTAGCTGAAATTTCATCAGGATTCACAATGAAATCAGGCGTTCCAGAACCGTGAAGTCCAATCTCGAGTCCAATTCTTCATTTATCGGCTAATAAGCGACCTTCGATAATTCTTACAATTGATTTGGAAGCTCTGCTATATAATAAATAGTTTTTTCTGGATGCATTGCCATTAGATTCTTTAAAGATGTCTTTAATCCCAAATTAAATGGTCCAAAGAGAGTTATACTACACCATGCAATATAGCAACGTCGATAGCTTCGACTGATGTGTCGATTTTTGGAGAGCGTAACGTGAAAAAGTTTTTTTTTGTTATGCATAAATGTGGATACATAAAAATCGGATGTAGCGATTCCAACGAAGGTTACAAATTTGACTGGCACAATCTGTCCGCTTTTTCGATTTTTTTTGTTGGCTTCGATTATATAAAGACTTTCAGAAACAAAATCTAACCGAGGGTTATCCAAATTTGATTATATGTGGCTTTGAAGCGTTCATAACTGCTTTGCAAATTGTGATAACACCTTTAAAAAAAAGAATGAGACAAATTCAAACCTTTAGAACTTTTTTATGTTGTGTAATTCAAATTTATAACTTTTACATTTTGAGCATATATATTTTATGGTTTTCAGTACTCAATTTTGGCCTCCCACTTATCCCTGTAGACTTGAGCACTTAAAAGTGCCCAAAATATCTTAATTGGTCGAGCTTGAGGATCGTTAGGCGTTTTGTGTGTTTTGGTGACGAAATTGACTTTTTTGCTGTTCAGACAATCTTTCGTTTGTCTGGCGTGATGGTAAGATCCCATGATTCAGCCCGTAAATGATATCGTCTGTAACGTGATATTTCTCGATATATGAAACTATTTTGGGAAGCTCAGAATTCAGTGCCTGACCTCGAACGAATCCTGATGACGAAATCTGATGTAGATAGAAATCCCATTTTCTGAGATAGCGCATCAGACCAGAACCTTGGGTTCAAATTTTATACGAGTATTTTAGGCTAGAAAACTTCCAATTTCTATTCTGTTCTGAATATATTCTATTAACTTTTCATTTTTTGATATTCTGTAATTTTTGATGATAGCTCCCCAGTAACAAAATGTGACCATATCCACACAATGTAAATTGTGTATAATCAGCGTTTGCTCTAATTAGACTCTAAATGCACACACATTGTGTATTCACTCGAAATATTCAAATTTCGTAAGACGTTATCAAATTATACAGTTTAACAGGAAATATATACAAGCTTGGTTAGATATTATGAAAGCACCTAGAGTTGCTTCACCCAATTTTTCGAGTTTTCCTAATTACACTCAGCCATTTTTTGACCGATTTTCTTTTTTTTTGTTCTTTGAAAGGTACAAGAAATATAGATTTTCATAAAAAAATTTGTATTGACAATCGGATAAGAATCGACATTTTTACAAAACAATTATGTGAATGAAAAACCATACTTTTTTTAAGAAAAAATCATTATATGTCATTTTTAGCACTTGATTTACATCTTTTCATATTTTGAAAGGCAACTACACTACTTTCACGTTAAAAATAATGATGAAAATGGCCGACTTTTCTTACTTAAACTCTAAAAGGGTGAAGCAACTTTAGATGGCAAAATAAAAAACTTGTATGCAGTGACCAGAAATAACTGTCAGTAAAATAAGTGGTCATAAAAACAGAACGGATAGATACATTTCAAAGTAAATTATATTTTTTAATGTAAATACAGGTTGACACTTTAAAATATTTTCTGAGCCTTAATCGCTCCCATTTTTCTTTTGTTGAGAGCTTTAAACTTTTAAAGAATGAACTGCATGCGTGGCGCACGATTTTATGCGATATTTCATCCCAACTTTCTACAAAACGCGGAAGTCTAATGGATTAAAATCTGACGATGAAGCGGGCCATTCTTCGGCTGTGATGAAATCGAACAAATTGAAAACAGTAATTTTCGCTGCCACACAATTTAGACCTTTCAAAATTCGTTCGATGTTGGCAAGGCTTAAGACGATCGTTTTGTTTATTGTTTTGCAATATAAACATTTTCTTTATTTAAAAAAAAAATAATTGACAGTATTCCTGTTCTCACTGTTAATTCCAATAATTAAATTTTGTATAGATAAGTGTTATTTTGCACATATTTTTAAAAACAAACAATTCCAGAATTTATTGTGAAGCATCTGAAATTCTCTGACAATTCAAATTTTAAATCGTCTCAGAATTTCCTTCCACATTAAAATGTGTCCTTTGATTTTTTTCTTATCATCAGAGATTGAAGTCAGCTCGTTATCGCACTTTCTTTATTTTTAATGGTGCAACAAATATTTTAGTTCTGCGCTAGCGATTTTTTAATTTTTCATTTAAATCTGAAACCATTCTCAAATTGAATTCGACTTTGTTTCTCGGTGTATTGTCATTAAATAATAAGCAATGAAGTAGGAATTTGAAATGATGCACGCATTAGAGCTGGATTTTTTATCGATATTTCGATAATTATCGATATTTTTTAAAATTATCGATAATTATCGATAATTATCGATATTTATCGGTTTTTTGAAATTATCGATAATTATCGTTTATCGATATACATATCGATAATTTCGATATTTTTCAATATCGAACAGCCCTACCACGCATCGCTCTGACCAACTGCATATTCTTCTTTAAAATGGTATACGGCCCAGTAATTTTTTTGTCTTTCGAGACCAAACTGTCCTACACTGTTGGATCCAACTGTAGATCCTAATCCAAATATGCATTTCAGCTCGTAGTTTTTTGTGTGAAATCCAAAGTATTAAGAAAGAAAAAACAAACACAACAACTTTGGTAACCTTATGCATATGTTTTTACACTTGAAAAATCGAGTTTTGAAATCATCTTGAAGATTTATTACAAGCCAAAGCCGTATACAATGTGTAAGAAGGCTGTGTAAGTAGTTTTGTTTCGGTGTATCGTGCATCAAATATATATGCTTCGCGCAAGCTTTTTGTTTTATTGTCAGTAATTATCAGAATATTATATTCAGTAACGTACATAATTAATAAACATATAATATAAATTCTGTTTTGAATTTATTAAATTAGTATACAATAAACATTTTAATTTTATTGCGATAGTTGACCATGAATTTGTTTACATGTATTTGCAGTTTGCACACAAAATGTTGTATTTGATATAGAATTTTATCAAAAATATTACTCCGGAAACGTCAGTATATATACGAGTAGAATACTCCATACCTTCCATACTATGCATTTAAAATATAGTCATAGAAAATACAAGAAATCAATTGGTTTCAATATTTTCATATGTAGGCTTGCATATGGTATATGTTTTGCTCTAGAAGTCTAGAATCACATTTTTTTTATAACGAAACCATTAAACTGAACTTTTATAATCACCGTATATAAAATACGTGAGGTTTAATTTGTTGTTGTTTTCTTTTTCTTAATAAATTTTGCTGCAACCATACCCAGTGTTTTATATAGGCTTGCTGTTCAACGAATTTAGTTGTTTAACTTTTTTTCTTTCTTTATTGTTGAGCAATGGCAGTTATTTTTTTTTGTGTATTCAATAGGCGTAACATTTAAAATTTTAAAGAAACGAATAAAAACTGCTTAATTAAGCATAGTTCCAGGCTAAACGACGCATAGATACACAAATATACTTGCGTTAGATTTTAAAAATTGTTAATAAACTGATATCATATATGAACAGTTGTAGTATCGACTTGAAGGAAATTTATTAGGAAATTCAACGAAACCAGGAATTAACATTAATGTATTATTGATTCACTCGTTTATACAATTTTTTTGTTAGATTTCTCAGAATTTTTTATCGAACAATTTTAAAAATAATATTTTTTAAATTGATTCTTGACAAAAATTTTCTCCAGGTTATGGATTTAGAATTTCACAATTCGTTTCAGATTGTCTAAGCTTTTATGAAATCCAAAATCTTGAACCAAAAAAAAAACTCTTAAAGTAGTCTAGACTAGGGCTGTTCGATAATGAAAAAAAAATCGATAATTATCGATATCCAAAATATATCGATAAACGATAATTATCGATAATTTCAAAACCGTTAAATATCGATAATTACCGATAATTATCGATAATCGATAATCGAGAATTATCGATAATCAAGAATTATCGATAACCGAGAATTATCGATAATCGACCATAATTAGTTTTGTTGATCAAAGAAGAAGGACAACCGTACTTTCGCACATGCCTTATTTGTCGTCCTTTCAAACATTATCGATTATTAAAAATTATTTATTATCGAAATTATTGATTATCGATAATTATCAATTAATTATCGATTATCGATAATTATTGATTATCGATTATCCAAAATTCTCGATTATCGATATTCCGATAATTATCGATAATTTTAAAAATTATCGATATATAGATACAAAATCCAGTCTCAGCTTTTTCAAAAAGCTTATATTCGGTTTTTATGAAAGCTTTGCAGATCTAAAGCGAAATTTAAATTTTTGGAAGTCGCATTCTTAAGACTAATTATTCTTTGATTCTGATTATTTATGAAATGTTGCAAATTGAAAACGGTACCATCTCTAAACGATCCGACCAATTCGGGCAATTTTTAAGTCAAGCTAATTCTTAAAAGTATTTTAATCAAGAATTCGGCATAAAAAATTTAAATTTCATTTTGATTTCGATATACTCTAGCATTGCATATAAAATTGTACCGTGAGCTTTAATTTTAAACTATACAATACTTTTAATAATCTATTTTGAAATCTGAAAAAAAAACGTTACGAAATCAATTTTGTCAAATCCATTAATATGGTTTCGTTTTTTCGCGGTGAAATTACATTTTTTTTGTGTTTATTTCAATTCAACATCGACACCAAAGAGCTGTCTTATATTAACTTGAAAGTTGCTTACAGCTGCTAACATTTGTACCGACAAGAAATCATGTCTACGTGAATACATAAGCTCATGCATATTTACTTGTTTCGGTGTATACATATATATATATATACTTTAATTATAATAAATCTACTATATAATTTATATATACCAATATATATGTATATAATATAGCTATACCTGCATATTAAATATTAATAAGCCAGGTAAAAGCTGTGACGTCATCTTATATATGTATAGCTAACAATAATGAATAATATTATTTTCTTAAGAAATTTTTTATACAATAATACAATAATATGCCTTTATACATGTAAATTCACACACCTACATTTTAATGTGGTTTTAATGTGTATTTTATACGTATTCTGGTATATTCACATAAAATCAAAGTGATACAGAGTGATTCGTATGCGATTTGCTTTGCATTCAATTTGATTTTTAACTAAAAAACCTGTTAATTTAAGAACAAGTTTGCTTTTTATGGGATTCGTACTCGTAACTCTTTTCTTTCACATAAAATGTGTATTTTATTCTGGTATATTCACATAAAATAAAAATGATGATTCGTATGTGATTTGTTTTGCATCCAATTTGTTTTTTAACTCTAAAAAAAAACAGGTTAATTTAGGAAAAAAATTGCTTTTTATTTGATTCGAACTCTACTACTTTTTTCACATAAAATATATATATTTATACGTATTCTGGTATATTCACATAAAATCAAAATGATACGGAGTGATTCGTTTGCGATTTGCTTTGCATTCGATTTGATTTACACAACAAAAAAAAACTGGGTAATTTAGGAAAAAGTTTGCTTTTTATGTGATTCGAACTAGTAACTCTTTTCTTTCGCATAATTTCAGTTATAAAATAAACACAAAGTCCATTAAATGTTATAAAAAAACATAGTTTCTTTTCGGTTTTATTGCGATGAAAAAAAATCATTTTCCGAAAAAAAAAATTTATCGCACCTGGTGTCGAACCACGCACGCCATGCTTTGGTCTACCGATATGTGCAGTTGAATCACCCGTCACCCTATTTCCAGTCGTATATATGGTAAAAATATATAAATAACTACACATTCATATAATAATAAAAAGGTCGTATGATATCGCATGATATCCAAGTAAAAATATAATATGTGCGTAGGCAGTCTTGTATATATGGGATACAGTTTCAGTTGACGTAAATTTCTTGAATTGATTTATTTCAGAAAGTTCAGCACATATATATACCTACACATATATGTATATATACTTTTTTGTATTACAGACAAATATAGTGCTATTTTTGTATATAAGAATTGTGATTGCCTATATTTATGTTGAAAAGTATCGCTTTTGACCAAAATTTATGCCAAATTTGCATAAGTTCCAACGTAATAGTTTGACGATTATGTATTTAGATAACAAATTTGATATATAAATTAGGTAAATAATGCCAATAGTATAAGTAATGTATTTGTTAATCCACTAATTTGCGAAAATTAAAAAAAAAAATTATATAAATATAATATGGTATAATAACCGCAAATGGTTATTGTTTACGATAATATTGTGACCTGTTTTTCGAGTTATGATGGTTAATCTTTCGAAAAATGAAATTAAGTACAAAATGTACAAATCCACACGATTATTGGAGATTTACCACCGCAATAATGTGCGCGAGCTCGTTTTTCGTTTTTTTTTCGAAGATTTATATATATAAAGTCATATATATTTAATGCACGATGATGAACCCCACCGCATACAAAATGTTAAAACGAAAATATTAAAATGCTTTTACCTATAAAAACTTGTAAAATTGTTAATATAGTGTAAAATACTATATCTTAGTTTTAAATGCATTCGGTATACACATGATATATTGAAAATATTTGTTTTAATTTGCTCATCTGAAGAAGATTTTGCCAAAAATATTGACGGCACAATTAAAAACTGCACGTTTTATTTTATTTAATTTTTTTATTTCGAAATAATATCAAGGTGACATCTTTGTCAGCGAATTTTCTAGACGTTGTCGTAGATACACGTATATAAATATTAAATTTACTTCAATGTAATTTTATATGATTCACACATAGTAACAGGCGATAGTATAATTTGTATTTTGTAAATTAATCATTTTAATTAAATACAACACATTTACTCTATTGTCTCTTTACGTTTTCTTACAAGTTCTTATCTAAAAGCATTTTGATACGAAATCGTCAAATCGTGATAAGTTTTTTTTTTAATAATATTTTTTTTTTTAAATCTTGTATACTATATAATATACAATTAAAGTTTATAGAAAATCTGTAGATATTTATTACTTTTGTGGCATACATTTTTCGGTGTAAAAATATTATTCGTTGCATATTGCACACGCATAAGATCAGATTGTTTAACACTTTTTCGTTTCTGTTTATTCGTTTTATTTGTCGCGGAAAATTTTTCCAACCAAAACTGCATTGAATATGTGTATCAAATTGCAGTTATACACATGAAATGCATCGCTAATAACTTTCAGTTTTTCGGTTCTATGGTTGTCGAATTTTCTTAGCATTAAATTAGCGTAAATAGAATTCAAAAACTGTTAATGAAACTCTTCTTAAAGCTCTTTTGATGATTCATTTGTATTTGAATAACATTTTTTTTGTGAATAATTATTACGATTTTTTTTTAAAGCGTTTTAAAATAATTCTTATAATAGGAGGTAGATGTTTGGAAACCAAAAACAAGCTCTTTAACTTCCCTGCCTTAAATTTATCGCTGATATGTTAGCTTTATTGTTTTTCGTGTGTATATAAGTGTGTAACGTTTACAAGGTACACGTTTAATTTTATTCCCCAAATGATTAATCACAAAAATCCTTATCAAATTAAATTACATTTCTAAATGGTTTTAGATAATTTATTTTCACAATTTCAAGCTGACGTGATACAAAACACAATTTTAATTGCGCACCATTTGAAAATAATTACATTTATTCTCGTTTTATGTACAAATTGTATAAAAATATACATTGTATAAAAATAAACAACTAAATATATACTTTAAAGACGTTTCAAAAATAAAAATATAAAAGCACTTAAATGTTATACACTTTTGTGTGATCCAATAATGTGTTTGAAAGCCCAGAACATTTGTTTGTCTTTTTTTAATCTGTAAATTATGCTAAATTTCAAACATACTCATATATAAATATACCTACATATAAATCATTTAGGGAAAAAAAGCTGTGATGTTAATTAAATAATTGTGTATTGTACAATTGAAGTGCGAATTTTAATTAAAAAACGATTTAAAATATCTATTTTGATCTCTTTAAATTTTCTTTAATAAGTTAATTAAATTTAGCATATTTTTTTTTTGAAATAGTTTTCATATGCAAGAAATGATATCAGTTGAATAATTTTTTTTTAAATAATGTATGCCATAAAATTTATTTTCCAAAATGAAATCAATAATTTTTGTGGAACAACAAAATAAAGGTTTACATTAGTTGTACTTAAGAAGAAAACAGCAACATCCTGAATTTGGTACATCTCACATTTTATATATATATATATTTAGAATTTAGACCAAAAAAGTAAAGAGAAATCTGTTTTATATTTATGTGATTTGTATACCTTTTTTTTACTTTGATATTCAAGAAAAACATGTAGAATATTTTATGGATCAAGTTTCTTTTATGGAAAAACAAAATTAGTACAACACATTTATACAATAAATATTTTTACAAATTCGTAACAGCCAATTTAAGACGCATATTTATTATGTCTGTTTTTCAGCACTTAAAATAATAAAAACAAAACAACAAAATAAAGCTTTTATTTACACAATTTAGCATGTCAATTAAATTTTCTACATGAATTTTTCCAAATATATTAATATCAAATCTTTGTACAATTTTTGCAACCACCAACAAAAAATAATATGTATATTTATAAATATATTAAAATACCAACCTATTCTTTAAATAATAATAATAATAACTAAAAAGACAAAAATAAAGGTAAAAATAAATTGAAAAGAAAATAATGATGAAAAAATTAATGTGATAATATATTTTGTAAATGTATAAGAAAAAAAACTACATTATTTATATCTTATGACGTTTTATTAAAATAAGAAGAACAACAACATGAAAGACTTATTACTCTTAGTTTACACATATATAATATGAATATTTTTAAAAATGTTCTTTTCTCTAAACAAAAAAATAAATAAATTTATATATAAACGCATGAAAAAAAACCACACACAAATTAATATTCATTTCTTTTAAAAAACAAAACATTTTTAAACAAAAAAATAAAAATATTGTTAAAAAAAATACTATATCACGTTTACACACAAATGAAAACCACAAGACATCAATATGTTAGAAATTAAGAAAAAAAGAAACAAAAATAAATCAAAAATCATATAAAAACCAAAGCAAAAAAAAAGGAAATAAAAAAAAAGAAACCTATAAATTGATACAATT
>JANTEX010254697.1:0-12319 GCA_024741295.1 Macrocera vittata | reverse complement strand
TAGGTATCCAATTCGGCAGTACAATTGAGAATACATTTAGTTATAGAAATGGGTATCCAATTGGGTATCCAATTGGGTATCCAGTTAGCTAAATAGCAACATATGCCTCGGTCCATGCTTTGTAACATAATGCCCCGTTAGAGGCATCGCAACTTAATGCCTCGGTCGAGGCATTTCAACTTAATGTCTCATCGACACAAAGTTACGGTTTTCTGTCAAGCCTATGCTATACTTCTAAAAGTTTCCACGGTACAAATAGAGGTAATACAACACGGTTGACGGTTGGTTTCCAATTTGGTATGGAATTCAATTATCTGCCCGGTTGGGTTGGATATATAATTGGATATACAATTGGGTATCCAATTTGGTATCCAATTGGTTACCCAATTGGGTACCCAATCGGAGACCAAATTGGTTATCTAATTAGCTATCCAGTTGGGTATCCAATTGGATACTTAATTATGTATGCGATTGGCTATCCAGTTGGGTATCCAATTGGGTATTTAATTGGGTATCCAATTGGGTATACAACTATGGGCATCCAATTAAGTACCCAATTGGGTATCCATTTAGTTATTAGGATCCCAGTTATCCATTTGAATACCTAACTTGATACCTAATTATATACCAAACTGGATACTCATTTAAGTATCCAATTGGGTACCCAATTGAGTACCCAATTAGTTATTTAAATGGGTATCCAATTGGGTTTCCAATAGCGTATACAATTAGGTTTCCATTTGTTTATCTACTTGGGTATCCGATTGAGTAACCAATTGGGTATGGTATCCAATTGAGTAGCAAGTTGGGTATCGAATTGAGTCACCAATTGGGTACCCAGTTGGGTATCCGATATGGTAACTATTTGGATACTCAATGGGATACCCAATTAGACATCTAATTATATACACAACTAAATACACAGTGGGATACCTAATTGTATACCCAAATGGTTTCTTAATTATATTGCTAATTGGATGCCCCATTGGATACCCAATTGGATACCTAATTGGATACGAAATTAGATACCCAATTGGATACCCAATTCTATAACCAATCTAATACATGGATACCTAATTGTATACCCAATTGGAAATTCAATTGGATAGCCAATTCGAGACCTAACTGGGTGACTAATTTCCTATCCAGTGAGGTATCCAGTTGGCGGTTCAATTGGGTATCCAACTGGGTATCCAATTGGTTTTCAATTTGGGTATATAAATTGGTATTAAATTGGGTATACAATTATGTTGCGAATTGGGTATACAATTGGGTATTCAATTGTTTATCCAATTGAGTATTCACATGGATATTTAATTGGGTATACTACTCGGTATCCAATTGGGTATCAAATTGGGTACCAAATTGGATATCCAATTGGGTTTCCAATTGAGTTTACAGTTGGACATCCAATTGGGTATCCAATTGAGTACTTAATTGGGTATCCAATTGGAGGTACAATTAGGTCCCAAATTAGGTATCCAATTCTGTATCCAATTGGGTATTCAATTGGGGTTCCAATTAGGCATCAAATCGGGTATCCAATTGGGTGTCCAATTAGGTTTCCAATTGGGTAATCAATAGCTTATCCAATTGGATAACAGATTGGCTATCCAATTGGGTATACAATTAGGTATCCAATAGGGTATCCCATTTTATTTCCAATTGGGTATCGAATTGGGTTTCTGATTGGTTATCTAATTGTCTATCTTTTGGGTATCTACTGGTCATTTGATTGGGTATCCAATTGGGTATGGTATTCTATTGGCTATCCGGTTAGATATCCAATTTGTTATCCAGTTGGAAAAATAATTTGGTATTTATTTGAGTATCCAATATGGTATCCAGTTGGGTAACCAATTGGGTACGCAATTGGAGGCCAAATTTGTTATCTAGTTGGCTATCCAATTGGATACTTAATTGTGTATCCGTTTGGCTATCCAGTTGGGTATCCAATTGGATATTTAATTGAGTTTCCAATTGGGTATACAAATGGTTATCCAATTAAGTACCCAATTGTGTGTCCAGTTGGCGGTTCAATTGGGTATCCAATTAGTTATTCAACTCAATTGGATACTCAATTAGGTACCAAATTGCAGACCTAACTGGGTCTAATAGGCCATCCAGTTGGGTTTACAATTAGATACCAAGTTAGGTCTCCAATTGCGTACCATTTTGGATATCCAATTCGTTACTCATTTGGATAACTAACTTGATACCTAGTTGTATATTTAACTGGACGGTACGCTATCCAATTGGGTATCGATTGGGTATCCAATTGGGTATGGTGTCCAATTGAGTATCAAGTTGGGTATTGAATTGAGTACCCAATTGAGTATACAATTGAATATCCAATTAGGTATCCAATTGGTTATCTTATTGCGTGTCCAATTGGGTATCAAACTAGGTATCTAATTGGGTTTCTAAATGGGTATCCAAATGGTTATCCAATTGAGTATCCAGTTAATTATCGAATTGAATATCTACTTAGGTAGAGTTATGGCTCGATATAGATAGAAGCTTAGTTTTGTGCTCTACAAAAATCGAGATTTTTTGTTGTCAATTTGTTGAAAATAAGGATTTTTTTAAAACAGAAGTTTTCTCTAATAATTTCCACTTAATGTGATATAGTTATGAGTTTGAACTCGTATTAATTAAGTGTTATTTTTGGTTTTTTACAAGTTTTTAAAACTACAAATTCAATAAAATCATACCATAAAATAACCTTTGTGCGTTAAAAAGAAGCTTGTATATATATACATTATACATATTATTGATATGACTATATGACATTTTCAATACTTGTTTAGTACAGTGCAATTTTGGCGGTTTTAATTGGTTACAAATATCGTCATATTGATATATGGTAGTGTTGCTATTTGTTGAAATTTTTATACAGATACAGCTATTTGTTCTTATGTGATTTTATTTATATCAACAACAACAACAATGGCTACAATTGAAGATATTAATAAATGTATTAGGCAAAATAATGCTAAACTCGCAGAAAAAATCACATCAGATATCAAAAATGAAATTGAAAGTGTACGATCTGATTTATCAGCCAAAATTGATGGATTCGCTAGTAAATTCTCCAAACAAATTAGTGCCGTTGAATCTGAAACATCAATATTACAAAACAAGGTCGTTCAACTAGAGGATAAAGTTGCACGTATGGCTAAAGTGAATTCATTAATTATTCGCAATGTTCCGTTCATCGCTGGCGAGAATGTCACTAACATTTTCCTCACAATCTGCACTAAAATCAAACACGAAGCACCAGTACCATTTCCACAAATATTTAGAACAATTTCTAAACGAAAATTGGCAAAGAGCAGTTCAGTGCAATTGCAATCACGTACGACACGACGAACAAAAGCGACGAGTTCTGACTTAAACACACCCAGTCATTCAGAATCTGAGGATGATGCTGTAAATTCACCATTGATCATTATCAAATTTGCTTGCGAGTGGCAGAAAAACGACTTTCATCGAGCGTACTTTAAAAATGGGAAGCTGCAGTTGTGCGACATTGGTTTTAATACTTCCGCCCAAGTCATTATATCTGAAGACTTGACTGATGACAACCGAAAAGTGTTTCGTGCCGCCCTGAATGCGAAGAAACAAGGGTTACTAACTAGGGTGTTAACGTCTCATGGCATCGTTCAGGTTTATGACTTAAAAAACAACTGTATTGTTATTAATTCTGTAAAATATCTTTCAGAAGTAATAAGATTAAGTAGTGAAATTAATTCTGATGTTCTCAACAATACTCTTATTGCAAAGTGATAAATAACACCAAACCTATATAATCGTATACAATATATCATATATATTCACATTATTATTGTTTCTATGTACTGACATTTTTGGAATTTATACTGAATTTGGAATTTATATTGAATAGTTATATTGCATTAAATTTTGGTTTGTTGGTTTAAGTACTTATTTTTTTTTCCTTTAATTTCTTGAGCGATCGTAGAGTTCAGATCAGCATATATTTTTATATTAAACTGAATGACTCTATTAATATATATACGAATCAATAAGATTAGTTATAGTTGTTTAATTTTGTACCTTCTATATATCTCACTGATTTATGGAAATTTCTTTGTTAAATTTACTACTAAGTTTAAATATTTTGATTTTTACAAATTTTTCTGTGTGGCTGTGTGTGCGTGTGTAATTTGTTTGCATGATATGAGCAATATAGAATTACTACTCTTCTTAATTTATAGTTTGTTACATTATCTCGTTACATTCAAATTTTTACTATTATCGTTATTTTTAACTTATATTTCATTGAAACTATACATTCATGCTATAAAGGTTGAGGTGCTGTATGCCATTTTACGTAATGGTTAGTGTAAACCAGGTAAGAGTCTCCAATTCCATGGTTAATTTGAGCAACATAGTGCTAAAGGTCTCCCTAAACAGATATTCAAATCTACTTAACTTTGCTCACATGAATGTTGGCAGCATTTGTCCTGAAAGCAAAATGGAAGAATTTCGGCAAATATTTATGGATGCACCTGTCCATGTAATTGCAGTTTCCGAGACAATGTTTAAGCAAAGGGTTACACTTAATATGGCCAAATTGTCGGGGTATAAAATATTCAGAAATGATCGTTTTGGAAGACAGGGTGGTGGAGTAGCATTATATGTCAGGGACGATTTAAAAGCCCGTGTTGTAGCTAAATCCGAGAGAAATGCTCGGAATGAATATCTGTTCGCTGAAGTAAAGTTCAATAATTCTACGGTACTTTTAGGTGTTGTCTATATACCACCATCTGTATCAACTACAGGTAATTTCACTGAATTAGAAAATATTCTGGCATCTCTCGTTCCAAGGTACAATGACGTACTGATCGGTGGTGATTTTAACGTTAATCTGCTAGCACCACCTCGCGGATTTATATCATCATTTGTCGATATGATTGAGACGATGCAACTTAACACCATTGGTGATTTACCCACTCATTTTGCAGCTACTCCTTCGTTAATAGATTACTTCTTAGTTTTAGATCAAACTAAATGTGTTTTTAACAGTCAATTGGATAGTTGTGGACTATCATACCATGATATGATTGTAATGTCGTATGATTTACCCACACCTAACCGAGAACCTAAGACTATTGAATACAGGGACTACAAAAACATTAATAAGGAGGAATTGATAAATAATTTAAACAACCTTCCTTGGAACTCATTGTATTCTATCACAAACATTGATCAGATGATGAATGTATTTACAGGTCTTATATTGGAACTCTTTGAACACCATGTACCATTGAAAACACGAATAATTTATCCGGATGTGAATCCATGGTTTGATTCGCAGATACAAAATCTTATTAATCAACGAGACTTAATTTACCGTTCATGGAAGCGATCAAAGAATGTTGAGCTTAAGATACGATGGAAAATATTAAGAAACCGTGTAACACAATCGATACGTAACGCTAAATCTCGCTTTTATGGCAGTCGACTTGATCCATCTATGCCGCCACGTCAACTCTGGCGTAATCTTCGCAATCTTGGAGTTTGTGATTCTACTGACAGTTCTAGTTTTCACACTCCGGATGAATACAATACACATTTTTCTTCAATTACTGGTAGAGTTTCAAATTATCAATCACAAATACAGTCAAACGTAAATTCAACCATACCAAATAATTTTAGTTTTCATTGCGTCACTGAATTGGATGTTTTCACTGCGTTGCAGTCCATTAAATCAAATGCGACTGGCCTAGACAGAATTGAACCAAAATTTTTCAAGCTGTTATTGCCGTATATTCTTCCAGTGGTAACACATATTTTTAATTTTATTTTAACTTCTTCATCTTACCCATCCACTTGGAAGATTTCTAAAGTAATTCCGATCCATAAGGCTGTTCCCACATTTAACGTTACGGATTACAGGCCAATCAGTATCCTGCCGTTTCTGTCAAAGGGCTTTGAGCGTCTCATCCAAAATCAAATGAATTCATTTTTCACATCGTTTGAATTGCTATGCCATTTGCAATCTGGTTTTCGTCCCAATCATAGTACATCTACGGCATTACTGAAGATTGTAGATGATATTCGTTGTGATATTGATCAACGTAAGATATCGATTTTAGTGCTACTAGACTTCAGTAAGGCATTCGATACGGTAAACCACGATATACTCTTAGGAAAATTACGGGCTTACTTTGGTTTTTCGTCTACTGCTGTCAAACTGATTTCGTCATATTTGGGAGGTAGATCACAAGTAGTATTCTGTGGCGGCGAGAATTCGTCTTCAAAAGCTGTTGTTTGCGGTGTTCCACAAGGCTCTATTTTGGGTCCGCTGTTATTCTCTGTTTACGTGAACGATATATATCATATTTTGGGTCCTGTCAAGTTCCATCTTTATGCGGACGATCTCCAAATATATTGTTCGTCCGATTATCGGAATCCCACTTTGTGCGTTGATTTATTAAATGGTGTTTTACGTGACATCTCATTGTGGGCTTCCAATAATTCACTGTTATTAAATGCTCCTAAATCGCAGGCCATGATTATCTCCTCGATATCAGCACCACCTTTCGATTTATCCGAACATCCCTTAACTTTGAATGGTTGCTTAATTCCATATTCCGATACAGTCAAAAATTTGGGTGTGATATTCGATCGTACGTTGTCATGGAACGCAAATGTTTCTAATATTGTTTCCAAGGTGTTTAGTGTCACAAGAAGATTGTGGCCTATCCAATCTATAAGAAGTGTGAACGTAAGGAAAAAACTAATTGTTGCGCTTGGAGTGCCACACTTTTTATACGGTGATATAGTACAATATGGGCATAGTTCCGCTAATATGCGACGTCTCAATGTTGCTCTTAATGGTTGTGTACGGTATATTAATCGTATTGGTCGCTATGATCATATTTCTGATTACCGAGACTGTGTATTAGGTTGTAGTTTAGATACGTACTATAACCATCGTGCACTTGTTTTTATTTTTAAACTACTGCTAACCCGGTCACCCGGCTATCTGTACGGTAAGATACAGCATTCGGTATCAAGTAGAACTGGACATCTCATAATTAGACGACACAATACTGCTCAATTGTCACATTCATTTTTCGTCCATGGAATAAGACTCTGGAACACACTTCCTATTTATATCAGAAGTTTAATAAGCATCCCTTCCTTTAATACAGCATGTATGAATTTCTTAATAAATAACTAAAAATGTAACTCTCCCTTAAAAACAACAGAAGTACTTTTATATTGCTTGAATGAATGATGTATGAATGATGAATGAATGAACAGATTAAATTTGGAAAAATAAAAATATTTATAAAATTAACTTCATTTCAAATAACTTAACTTCATTGGATTACTCTAAACAATTTTTATTGATTCTTCTGTAAGCCTTCGCATGCAGGTATTTTAAACACTATAATGTATAAAATATCAATAAGGACCTCGGTCCTTTGTATGCGTATCAGAATAAATAAAAATATAAATAAATAAATAAAAAAAATAGCTATTTAGATGTTTTGTCATTGCATACATGTAAATGTGCTCTCTTGAGAGTAAAATATTTTTTATTGTTCTCTTTGCTATTACCAATATAGAGCAAGAGACTGAGTGAAACTGGTGAAAAGAGGATTTTTTTGCCGGAATAATATTAACTACTATCTCATACAAATACAATACAAATACCAAATTTATGGTATATGTCACTATAAATTGATATATGTGCCCTAGCCCTAGATATATAACACGTTAACCAAATGACAACAAGGATACCAGCTAAGCAGATTACTACTCCAAATATGGAAAATATGAACTCGTTGATTGCAAGGATGCCAATTAGGAAGATTTTGAGATATATTAGATTCCGTTTGTATGGTATATATCGGTATATATGAGTATATATGTATATATATACTCTAAATGGGTAAAACATTAACTCCTTGGCAGCAAGGATGCTAATTAAGTAGATTTTGATGTATATCAGATGCCGCATATATGTTATATATCGGTATAGGTGTGTATATATGTATATACACTAGTCCATTAAATCTAGACACTTTTATGGAAACATAGATTTATTTCTAATCTTTGCAGAAAACCACTGTTTAGTATGCTAAATCAATACATTATTATTTTATTTTTATTTCTGGTGTTTTTCTAATTTAATTTTAATTTATGATTCGTATAAGTTGACTGAGCTCGAGAGCCAACTCCCTACGTTTCTGTCTTTGCTTCTGGTTTAGGATTAGAATAATAAAAGATGTTTTTATTTATGATTAATATTTTATAGTAAATACACTAAATATTTAAAACATTAACTCATTGGCTGCAGGGATGCCAATTAATAAGATTTATAGGTATATTAGATGCTGCTTATATGGTATATATTGGTATATATGCATATATATGCTCCAAATAGGTAAAACATTAATTTGTTGACTACAGGTATGCCAATTAAGTAGATTTTAAGGTAAATTAGATGCCGCATATATGGTATATATTCGTCTACATGCTTAATACAATTTATGTTGAAAGCAAGGATAGAAACGGTTGTTTTCAGACCACCGTGCGTCGACCGTGCAAAATGAATGACAAGAATGTTTCGTCTTTTGTATCGTGAACTGCAAACCATATTACATATACATCTACAAAAATTTGGTTCGGTTGCTAATTCACTTTCTTTTACTCATATACCGAAACAGTTTCGTTCGAAATTTGAGGCAAAGTCGAAAAAATTTATTTTAGTTGGTTACGACGGAAACAGTCCAAATGATCGTCTCTTGGAGCAAAACACCGGCAATTGACAATTCAAAATCACGATTTAAAAACGAGAATCGTCCGCAAGATAATATATTGAAGTTGAAGCAATTATTAAAGAACCTGAACTAGCAGCCAATATATAGAAGAAATTGAAGAAGAAGTGACTATTGAATAATTTGGAGAAAGTGCCGAATTTCTCGAACAATTTAATGTAAATTAAGATTACGACTTCGACCGTGTATCATTTTATGTGAAACGTCGTTAAAATGGAATCAAGCAATAAAAGAGGAAATGCAATCTTTAATTAAGAACAACACATAGACTCTGGTGGCATTTACACCAGATCGAGAAGCCGTTGTCAATAAATGGTCGAGTAAAAACGAAAGTGATGGATTTTATCCGAATTTCCTTCAAAAATCCCCAGAATTTGTCCAAATAAATAAATTAAATTTTTAAAAACAAATTATTCAGAATTTCCATAAGCTCACCAAAAAATCACCGGCATTTCCTCAAAATAATGTCTAGGGGAAAAAATGCGTGATAAATATGCGCAAGCGCTATACATATGAATTGCAGAATAGAACTTGCAGAATAGGACTCACTGACGTAAACCAAAGCTCTCAATATGAGCAGGACGGCCGGCGAAAGTCAGTGAAGAACTGTAAAGCTCTACTCGTAGGCACACTCAGCTGTCTCATAAGACAGATAAAGTTTTTTTAGCTGAGTAAATAGTTCAAACCAAGCGGACTATCTACGAGTAAAAAAATCTTGTAGCTATAATTTTGGTTTGCTTTGATTCTTAAACTTCAACCAAAAGAACTTATCACTAGGATTCTCTATGAAATTTCGATATTTTTTTTATCTTGCTCTTTCTAATAATATTTACATATTTAATGTATTTTCGACTAACTCACAGACGTTCTTGTCTCAATACTGTTGCACAGTTTACAGCTTCAAGTCTGGCTTTAGAATCTCGAAACATAAACTTATTATGCTACAGATTAATTTAAAAAAAATGTCGAATCCGACAGAAAAAAATACCTACTAAGAATCAAACTATGATAACCTTCTTGATGGGGTATTGTTAGTGTTCTGCTCGTTCGGTAGAGACTTTTTTCAGTTCTGTCCAAGTCCTGATTTCCATCTTTTAAAGAAAACTTCGATCAGACCAAGCAATTTGGTTGATTATAATAATATTAAAAACTTATTATTATTGACAAATAGAAACAATCTTAAATTTGAAATTGGCAATAAGGTTTTTCCAGCTTCTAATTTTGACAAATGAAAATATGTATAGTTATGTACCCGAAAAAATAAGATTCATCTAGAATTTATCATTTGAGCAAAACTATCGGGGCGGTAATCAAAACGATATTTTCTCAGCTCTGAACAAAAGAAACGCATAATAATATATATCGTAAATCGTAAAAGATAAATTCTATATATTCGAGCAGCAAAGGAGTGACTTGTGTCCGCCGCATTAAATTTATTGTTCTGAAATGAAAAGAATGCACAAAAAAAATTGTATAGGTATCCAAAGAGAATCACATACATAATGTATTATTTGATAGACCCCAAGACATTCAATTGGTCTTCAATTCGTGTATTTATTTCATTTTTAGTTCTTGAGGAAGAAACCCAAATTCTCCGCCTCCTGATTTAAAACTTACACATTATATACCTATACATATGTTACATATATATATATAGAATTGTAGATGTGTTATATATATATATATCATTTTAATAATAATACATACATTGTATTGTATGGTATATGTATGATTATTTAAAAATCTTTTTCTTTTTGATGATCTTTATTTTATATTGCATGGAATGCATATGAAAAAAAAAACATTTATCAATTGAAGCTAATAAAATCATATGATTGATAAGTGATCAGCTTCAGTCCTCTGTAATGTATGTTTAACTACTTTCTTTTTCAATTTGACCAATTCCAAATATTTAAATAAAGAGAATTTTTTTATTTGATACGTCAAACAATATTGCAATGCGTGTTTAATTGCACTGAGCAAACATTTGTGATCACTTTCTATTACAGACTTTTTATATTTGAACTATTCCGGTTAAAAGTTCCACAAGAGTTAAAAACAAATGGAATTCTTTGTGTGAGGCCCGGTTAAGTTTCTTAATCGTTGCATAAACTACAAAGTAAATCCCAATGTTCCATTTTTCGACCTAAATTCCTGGGAGCTTGAACTGAGTTCATGATCCTGGATACTAGATTTTTTTTAGTTGGTAGCTGAATCTTTGTAAATTTTCGGATCTGTGGTATCTTCGGTAGTTCAGGTTAAAAAATAAAATTTATAGAAAAGGAAAATTTTGCCCGCTCCCTGACTTGTACAAAGAAGTAATTAAAATTTAATGTTATTATGAAATCAAAAATTTGTGTAATATTACTGTGTTTATATTTTGCTTTAGCATATATGTATATATATTTTTTTAAAAAAAAATGTAAAAGGAAATCGTTTGAGCAGGTGTATAAAGACGAAACGTATAAATCAAATTAAGTTATATACGATATACATTGTAATTTTACGATGCGAGAAAAAATAATTGCAGTATGAGAGATTCATGAGCATCGATTCAAATCGTTGTACTCGTATATACGCACTTTTGTATATTACAATATTGTAAGCGTTTAAAATTAATTTTAAGAAAATGGACAAATATTTATAATGGTGCAAGTACCTGCGAAAGTGTTTGTAATGCACAGAAATGATATACAATACCACCGTGAAAATAAATGTAATTATTTCCGTTTAAAAGATTATTTATGTTATTCCACATATATTATATTACATAACATAATACATATTTACAATTGTATAGCGCACCTACACGCAACCACATAATTTAAAACCTATGTTTTATATTTCAGTATGGATTTTGTGTATTGTTGGTCGATTAAAAGAGTTCTTTTAGTCCGAACAGTTTGATAGAGTTCAGTTAGGCGTCCAATAGAATGCATACAGAATTCTTGAATAGTATATAGTAAGAAGCAGTCCTTTAGCAGCCAGTTCATTTGATCTCTTCATTAATTTAATTTGACCTTACAACATTTTTGATTTCTTTAAGTAATTTATGTTTCATTTTAGTTTCGTAGGATGTGGCATTACAAAATTGTATTACTGATATTACTTAAATTATTTTTGCCATTACTTGGTATTATATGATGTTTTTTTTCTTAGTAATAAATTCTGTTTAATTGCCATTTATTTATCGTACAACCCAGAATTTTCACTTCTAAATATATAAATCATATATATGGATCTAATGGTGTTAAGAAATCAACAATTCTTTGGTACCGTGAAATTGCGCTACGCATCCGGTTCATGACTTTTTATGATGTATGGTCAAATTTTGTAATCGATCGTAATCGTAATTTTTGGCTTGCTTTAAAATTTCAAATTTCTTCGAAAAATAGATTAAAAGCGTTTACAGTAAAGTTTTTAATTTGGTACTTTTTAAATATTCGATTAGTTTTGTTGACGATGGCATTTAAAGTTATAGGTAATAATCAAAGCACTTA
>JANTEX010254475.1:0-12328 GCA_024741295.1 Macrocera vittata | reverse complement strand
TCTCGTATATATTCACTGTTCATCTTGTTTGATATAATAAGAAACTTATACTTGATGATGTTGTATGTTGATACTATATTACACATTGCAGGATACATGTCACGCCGAGCGATAAGTGTAAGTAGTGTATTTCAATATTGAAAATTGCATTGCTTTTCACGTGTTTATTAGATTTGTTATCACTTACTTAGGTTTATGTGTCAAAATGTCATTGTTAAGGGTGTATTATATAAATGATGCGTTAAATTGGTAAATGATTATACTTGCTGTTACTTGTATCATTATTTTTTTGGAAATAAACGTAGTGTTAGTATAGCATCAGTGCGTGACTATGCATACGAGTATAATAAAATATGATTATCGTATATAAACGATCGTTTTTACTTGCCATTTGTCGATTTTTATTAAAATAAATTTGCTTAAAGCACACTTTAGAGACACTTTATTTTGGTGAAAATATATTTCTATTGATATCATATTTCAATATTTTTTTCAATATTCCTAGTGCGAAGAATAAGGGTCAATACAGAGAGACACGTCTTATGCCGAAAACAACGTGCTGGTTCTGATAGAGTCCTTTGTTTTGTTAAATGTTCCTGTTAAAAGGTAGCCAACTGCAACATTGGAAAAAATAAATTAAGACGTAATTGAAAAAGTACGTTTTTTTAGTCACAATGTAATCCATATGCTCATAGTTTTCAGATAACTTATGGCAATGTTGGAAGTACATCAATGAATGACTTTCAGGGATATGTACTCTAGATATATATACCTCAGAACTTGTTATACCTTTTATGCAATCAAAACTACCACAAAAAAAATGTTGTACTTCAAACGAACATATTGAGTTTGTAATTTTAATATAAACCCTCCTCCCCCTTCACAGAAAATATTGAGCCAACAATTTCAAACTCTCAAGACTAAATGTACTTTTTATGTACTCAAACCGATAAAAAATTTAAAGAGAAATATAGAAATTGTCATTTTAAATAATTAACTTCTGAATCACTACTATCAGAAAAAGCTTAGCTATCAATTCAAAAAAACTTTCAGAACTTGCTGTACATTTATTTAGTCAAATCTATCACCAATAAGAGATTGTCTAGCTTAAACTAACGATGTTGCATAAGCAATTTTTCAATCACCTCTGGCAGAAAGTGTTGATCTACCAATTTCAAACTTTCAGGACTTAATGTATCTTTGTACATAATATACTTTAATCGTACCACCAGGTTTCTAATTATTTATTTATTTATTTCATCTAGCCAACTACCTTCCTGGCCATATCACATTTTATTACAATTTTAATATAAAATTAGAAATAATTATAGATTGTAGCAACATACATAATTTACAAGTAAAGCAATCCGTTCATGGAAAATTACTTTAGTTCACAATTTCAACAAGGAGGCAAACGCACATAAAGTCAGAATGTCCAACAACAATTCCACTGTCAGAATGATTTTGGGAAAGCTGAATTACACAAGTTTAATGACCAATATACTTAATGTAAAGCGAATTCAAATCGTAGTTATCCCATATTTGATATTCTTCCGGAATTTTTCACGAGAAACATGAAAATTGAAATGCCTTTTTAATGCGATTAAACTTAGACGACGATGCTATTAAACTTAGACGATATGCTACTGATTGAGATTTTTTCTGAATAGAATCAATTCGTGCCCTATGAACTGCGTAAGCTAGATTTCATACAACAGATGTTTATTCAAGAATAGATCGAACTAATGTACAGTATATACTCTTTAAAAAAAGGGTCTCTAAAATCCGAGCATATCCACTTCATGAAACCAAGCATAGCATATGCCTTTATAACAGTAACACTAGCATTATCGTTTAAACACAATTTTCTATCATAATAGTTATTCAGATTCGAGACTTATAGGCTTACTTATAAGTCTCGAATCTGAATAACTATTTTCAGACATTATCCATATCCAGGTATTCAAATTCGATACGTTCTCTCTTCCTATAAAGGGTCATTACTTTACATTCTGCTATATTCAAAAACAAAATATATTGACACCACGAAGCGAGTGAATCTAAGTCAAGCAGTAAATTGACACCGTGTGGAAAATCGTCGGCATACATAAGACATCGGCATGTCATTTACAAATGATAAAAACAAGCCAAAAATATACACGACTTCCATCCTGACGCTTGCGCGTATTGATAACGATCGGTTAGATATGATTTAATCCAGCAAAGCAAGCCTTGCCAATTTCGGTGTAAATTACGTCAACCTGTTTCTCAGACTCAATCACATTTGAGCCATACTGCACAAATTTCATGTTAGTTACCGTAGATCTTTCGCTAATAACGCCACGCTGATTGATGGATATGTAAGTTTTTAAATGATCCGTTAATACATCACATACGATTGGTTCAAATATTTTGGCGATGTTTGAAAGGATTGCCATTCCTCTGTAATTTGACAAATAACTTCTGGCTCAAAAATCGGTACAATATGTACGAAGTCTTCCAACGGATTGGAAAAATACCGTCACGCAAGGAGAGGTTGAATATCGCACATAATGGAATAGCCAATTCACGAGCGTAGTTTCGGAGGAAATAAGAAGTAATTAAATCGGGCTCAGCACCCTTCTTCAGATCTAAAATTTATCAACAATAGTTTCAATACCGTTTAAAACTTGTGTTAGGAAATGCCATTCTGATACAATACGAAAGTGTTACTAAAAACTCATGAAATTGGCACGTTTGAAGTCAATTGTGTCCAGCAAACAATAGCGTCCGTATAGGTAGCTCTGGAATGTAACATATAAACCACATACGATATGCGAAACATTTTCCAGATCGACTTTCAAAATTATTATTTCAACTAATCCAGTATCGACAATGAATACTCGTTCACTCTTCAAACACGACCGGACTGCAATGAGAAACACCACCCCATCGTTTTTAACACTATTCTTAATAAATTGATCATAAAAAAACTCAAGTTAAAAATGAAGGGAACAAACCACGTCTTAGTAATTACTACAATATCATAGTTTCTCGATCCCGATGAAATTACTTTGTCTTTGTACGCAAACCGTTGGTGCTCTGATAGTAAATTCAGAATGTTTTGCCAGTCCCATTAGTTTCTAATTTTCCACTGTTATTGCGTACAATCGCTGGTAAACATCGGGAACTTAGTTAATATTTTTTTCTATCAAATCAGTTTTGCTTTTGTATGCCGTGCAATTTATGCTCCAAGAATGCAATCAATATCAAGCCTTAAGTTGGACTTCATCTCAAAATAATTGATGCAAAGTTCAACTTCTGATAAGCATTCTGATGTATTATAATTGCCGCTGCATTTACCACATTTGCACTCTTTTGATGTGTAGTGAAAACGCCAGCGGATCGTTGAAAATATTTCATAAACTGGACACAATTTCCTAACCAATTTTCATTCTGTCATGCGTCATTTTACAGCCAAAAGTGGCAGGTCGACCTCGATGCTGATGCCATATTTTAATGATTGAACTTCAAAACATTCCAAGATATTAATTATATCGAAGCATCATTGAAAATTTCCTCATCTTTCGAACACAGCTCTACATAAGCACTATTCTTTTCGCTGAGCCCAACAACTTTGATACGTGGTTATCGTTTTTTTCTGGAACAGAAAAGACAAACAAGTAAAGATATTGTCCTGGTGACGACGAAAAATTATTCAATTTCGAGTGGACGACGTGATAACACCGAATATTTTTCCCAATACAGGACAATTATAATAAGCTTGAGGCGAATATATAAACATTGTTGATTAATCAGGACGGTGAAAGCTAAATTTTAATCGTCACTTTAGAGGTGAACAGCCGAACAAAACGTTGTAGCAAAAAATTCGTAACCTAGTTGATGCCAAAGATCACGAAAGACAATTCGCTGACACATTACCGGAAGAATTCTGTACATCGTTTGCTGCCAATCAACGAGGTCAGCAAATCAATGTATTTCGTTAGTCGGGGTAAATGATACAATTTATTTAGTGCTTTCAAGCGCATCAGTTTTCATTTTCTAGTTCTCCAATCGATAGACCCCACAAACATATGCGATTAATTGCAGCGCCGAGTATTCACTAGAGTAGTCGTCAGAATATTCCATAGAATTGTTTCTGAGGTTAAATTATCATTCTGATTCGTACGTTTTGTCTTGTAAGTAAACGTGACTATAACCCGAGGCGCATTGCAAAAAGAACTGCTAGTGTATCTCAGAATCTTAACTCAAAATGTTCACATGACTAATCAAGTGAATTCAAAATGTTTATGGCGAGAATGGTTAATTAAGTGTTTTCTTAATTGACTCGAAATCCAGTTTCCTAGTGTAAATCCAGGTTGCCTTTAAGGATCCATTATTGGTTTCGAATATTTAGTATTTACCTTAATGATTAGCCTGATTTTATAGTATGTCGATTTGCAATTGGTGGCATGCCCTTCGAATTCGAATACAGATTTAAGCCCAAATTTATTTGGTCGGTAACGAACTCTCTTGTTCGTAATCCATCAAAGTCACAAGCCGTGGTTACACGTGAAAACAGAGCGGTCGATATCGATCGAATGTCTTTTAGTTAACAAACTGAAAAGATTTGGCTTTGTACATAATCAGTAAATACAATTTTATGAAATGAAATGAAATGTTGCTCTAAAGCCTCATCTACATCCACTGACTTTTCCGGGAAACATTTTTGCAACAATACATGGAGGTTCGTGTTTCTCTAAAATTGAACTTCCCGGTGCTAATCTGAATCAAAAACATGCCAGAAAGAATGAATACGTTTGTTCATCATTTCTGGACAAGCACAATGTGTATAATGAATACCGCTTGATAAAATGCTCGCCAAAAATGACAAATTTATCGGATCGAAGGAAAACGATCTTTCGGCAATGCTAAAACAGCATTTAAATCAGCTCTTCTGTTGACATATTATCAAACCAAATTTGTCGTGACTAATGAAGCATATTTATGATAATAATGCACATAGATCTTGTTGATTCTCAGAAACTCGGCACCAATACAGCTCTTTCCTTAAATCAAACTAAAACCAAAATAATTTCAGTCCGAAAATGAAGCATTGACACATTTTTTCTACCGAATAATACATTGCTAAGGATTAATTTTGTTGCACCGATGCGACCGGTCGGATATGTGTTCTGGATTGTATTCACAATTTTCGATTTCATTATATATACTCAGAACGATCATTTCCTTGTACAAGTGAAATCGTAATTTAATTTGTTATACCTAATTATTAATATTTATTATTATTAACATTATTTTGACTGTATTTTATATTCAACATCATAATCAAATATCTCTCTGTGCTTGTCGGTTCTTCTTTGTACACAACTCAAGCCATTTGTGTTATGAATATTATTTCATTTTGCATTCAGGCATGCAATAAATCTCTCAAAACAATATAATATCTTTAAACTGCAGAACAAAAAATTATATTAAAATTAACTTATTTTAATATTTATTATAAAAACAGAATTTTAATTTCAATATTGCGCCAATATTAAAAATTAAAACCACAATAGCCCCGGCAAATATAGACTGATTCTCACGATCTAAATTGTAAACAACTAAGAACGGTTTAATCTTTCTTAATTTCAACTTGTCACTAGGGACATCCCAACACGGCGTTAAAGTTAAATTTTAAAGTTAGTCGACTTATTTTTTTAGCGTACAAAATCAAAATATTCCTATAATTAACTATTGTCGTCAAATTTGCTTCAAATTTTATTAATTTTAGTGTCACATACTCGTATTGCAAAAGTCAAATGAATAATATTTTGAAAAATAGTTATGTCAAAATGTCCTTTAGTATTTCATGAAGGATTTATCCAAAAAATCTGAATGTTTTTATTAAATTTTTACAACCAATACCTTAGTATATATAAATTCGCCGAAATCCCACATTCCTGTGTTCAATTACGTGCCCATAAACTTTGACCTGATTTTTAATTTTCCTAATTTCCTCCTGATAACATATGATATTTCGCAAAGGTATCAACATTTCGAAACGACTGATTTTTCGTAAATCTAATTATGTATGAAATTGTAACCCGAAAATTGAACAATGTTGAAATGAAAGATTAGAAAAATCCTTACTAAATAATAAATAACAACTTTTTAACTTAACGTATCTTCAACATGGTACAGAAAATTCTGAATTTCTACTATGGATCGTAATTCAAACCCTTATACACAAATTATAATATATCGAATATGAGTTTATACAAAATATGATTAACAAACAAACTCAACAATGTACACCCTTAATGGGGTTTAAAGGAACATTAATTTAATAAAATAAAACGATTTATTCAAATTATAGCTTGATTTCTATCGTTTAGATTTTTATTTATACCACAATATTTGAGAATTTATATAACTGCAAAAGGGACATTAATATACTATTATTATGACACCAAAAGGCATTACATTATCATTTTGTAAGCAAATAACAATTAAATAAGTGTAGTAAATTGTAGATAATAAATATACTATTTAATCTTTATACAACATTCATTGAAGATTGAACAACACATTTTCGCAAGGAATTACACACAGAAAAAGTATACGCATCCCATGACGTTTGACGTCCGCATAACATGTGCATTGTGCATATCAGATAATATATATATATGTCACATGCATTTTTTAAGGATGTAACGAATAACATTATGAATGCGTTTCGCATCACTCGTATATGAAATAAAATATTCATATTCAACGAGTATGATATGATATGCATTTAATATGAATGACCACAAGACAAAGATCTTTAAACAGAGTATTAGGATTTCGCCAAAAGGGTTTTTCTCTGTGTATCCTTTATGAATAATAGTATTATTTGTTTGACTCAATTAAATAACAGAGCATCATCTGTTTTATAAGATATAATTATTTATCATAATTATTTTTTATAAATATAATTAATGTTCGTACAAAAGTCTATATAGAAATCAGATCTTAACATTATTTGTACAGTGCCTACAAATATATAATTTATTTATGAAAATACCATAGCCGATGCATTTAGAAAAAATCTTGAATTTACATTACACCCAGTTAAAAGTTTTTTTTCTTGACAAAACTACCAAAACATGACACAATGCATATAAACATAAATTAAATTAACCCTTAATATGATATTTACAAAAAAAATCCTAAATAGGGTGTGATTTTGACGCGATAAATCGAAAATTTATCGTGATGTAACCTATTCACTTATGCTACTTTATGTTTTTATATATTGTTGCCAATAACATTGAACATTGTGTAATACTAAATATTTTTTGACAACGATAGGGAAAGTGTAAAACTACACGATACATTGATGCACGATAATATTATTTAATACATATTATTGATATTGCTAGAAAATCGGATTTTCGAATAGACGTTTATATACGTTTACTCATATGTGTAAACAAATTGTTTTCACTTTTCTCTAGCATAACATATACAGAACATAAAACAAACTTTTTGACTGTCTTTTTTGGCTATATTTTAGATAGTATACACGTATAACATACATATAACGTTTATCCATAAAGCGAAACGTTTTCGTCCGCGTTAACGTAACCCTCTTTATATATTTTAGATTATTATTATCACTCAAATGACTTGCAAACCCATACCACTTTGCTACAGCCTCCGAACAAAAAAAAAATTGTTAAAATTACATAAATCAAGCTCAAATACCATATAACTTCTTAAACCATACATTATACATATGTTCAAATATTGGTGATAAATAGATTATCGACAAAGAAAAAAGGTTTTCCAAAATTAATAATAAATAATAAATAGCTACAAATAGGAATAATAGGATATAGGCATTTGAAACAACTTTCATAGTTCGTATAATGGCATAATAGACTATTATTTAGCAGTTATTGCAAAAGTGCATATTAGACACAACTTTAATGCAATAATGGCGCCATTTATCATTGTTAACTGTCACTTAATTTTGCTAAAAAGGGACAATTTTTCCTAGTTAATTAAGAAATATTGTCGTGCTATTATAAAATATGGAAAAAAGGTGTGATTTTATGTATGTACTCAAAAATAAAAGGAGTTTGCAATATAAGCAAATACATGTGTGTATACTGTATATGTACCGCAGAGGCAGCATATAAAGAACCAAAATAAAATTTTGCCAATTCCGAACACAAATTTGGTCTAAAATGTGCCACAAATCACAATATTACTTTAGTTTTTAGTTTTTATGCAATCCAAAAAGATTTTGAATAATCGAGCCTGACATTATTTCTACTAACAACGATGACCACGATTCGTTTTAATGGATTGTAAAAAATAGTTTCCAAATAAGTTTCTGGGTGTAAATTGATGAATTTAAGACAAAAATTAAAAAAAAAAAAATCTACCGACACCGAGGACTTCAAAAATAAATCGATTTTTAAGGTTTTTCAAAAAAATTGTTTGTATTGTGTCCTGTTTAATTTTTATTAAAAAAAATTGGCAACTTGTTTTTAAAAAAATATGAATGCCGTTTAATGGTAGTAAGATCTCTTTTCCAAAACCGTTGTTTGTCATATGTTAAAATTCGTTCATAATTCAAGAATTGCCAATTAAATGACAGAATGAAATTCTAATTGTCATTTTTTTGTATGTATTAATGTATTTTCGAACTGCTCACGCAAAAACTACAGGTCGTATGAAAACCCGACGCTCTATCCATAAAAAACACTTTTTTTTTACTTAGTTTGACTATTTAGTTTTCAGGTGGAGTTTGGAAATACTGTTTTCGTCTAATTTTAACATTTTTTAAAGGCACATCGGTAATTACTAACGAATTTTAACTTATATTAATTATGTTTTTAAAAATTAATATTCCTTATTAAAGAACCAAAACGGATCAAAATACAAAAAAAAATATTAAATCCTTAAAAAAACTGATTTATATTTGAAGTCACCAAATAATCATAGCTACCAATATCATAATTATGGTTTTGACAAGAATATACATTTAACGTGGCGTTAAAATATATATTTTTTAAAACATGTTGCAAAAATTTATTAAAAAAAAAAACGGAACCCATTACAAAAAAATAATTTAGAAATCCTTAAAAATCGTTTTTTTTAGCACTCTGTAGATTATTAAAAAAAATTGTTTTAAATTAGGACTCATATGCCATCTTATGTCAAAGTGACGGCTTTTTTAATAAAGCAGTCGTGGTAATGTTTCCTTTTCTGTATCCGGATTAATATTCGCTAATGAGACTATTAACCGTTGAATACTATACAATTTGTCGCTTTAGTATTACCTCAAATGACTTCGAAATGGCCAGATACTTATAGGTCTAAATTCATCCAGGTCGTTGGTGCGTCAACCTTTATGAGTAGGAATTACTCTTGCTTCTTTCCATGACTTGGAAAATATAGAGGAGATCAGTGTGCAAATAAAAATGTGCCTAACATTTGGCAAAATAACGGCCAGAAGGTCCACAACAAAGGATATCGGAATTTCATCCAAACCTGTAGCTTTGACCTTAGAGATGATATTGCTTCCATGGCATCACTTGACGACACCCCACAGAAACTTAAATCTTCTATTTCACGCTTAACGGATGTTGGAACTGGTCCGTTTTGCACATGGATCAGATGGTCTTTTATTAGCATTACGTGTCAGATATGAATTGTACTCTAGTGCCAATACTGGCCGTAGTACACCGATTTAGCGTTCATCAGCGCGACCTTGGCAAAATTCCTCCAAATTCGATAATTTGCAATGATCTTTAAACATCGGTGGTGAGCCATGGTGCGTTTTTCCCAGTGTGACACCTTAACGGCATCAATAGTGCGTTATCATCCAACTAGGCCATACAATACACCTTAAAGGATTCAATCATTTTGTTCACAGTAACCGTTTCATAAATATCTGCCCATGACTTAGTCGATGCATCAGTGAGTAATCGATCAATGCTAATACCTTTTCGTCAGAAGGTTTTGACGTGCAACATCGTATATAGTAGGGTACCAAATAGCTAAAATTTTCTTCCGTCTGAGTGACCTTTTCTGTGTGAAAAATATAATATTTGCTTATAAGTCTGGAATTTTTGAGGTATCGCCTACTGCGGTTATAAATACTTATAGAGAGGTACTAAGTCGATCAATGAACTTTTTTTTTATAAACAAATTTTTGTCTGTAGCTATGGATCCGATTAGGTACTAAATCTGTTACTTCGGTACATATTAGTACTAAATGTGTACTAAACACATGCCAAGTTTCAACTTGATCTGACAAAGTGTCCCGGCTGGTGTGACTCCAATTTTTATTTTTAGCTGTAACTTGTTTTCTATTGAGGTACTAAATATAGTACTTCGGTACTAATTAATACTAAATGTTTACTAAACACATGCCAAGTTTCAACTTGATCAGACAATGTGTCCCAGCTAGGGTGTCCGACACCAAAGACTGGCCTGCTTAGGATAAACGGTAATAATGCGCACAGCTCCGACTAGGGCTCTTGACGCTTATTAAGCAAAAACCACGAAAGGCAATACACATAACTAAGATAAAATTTCGAATCAGTAACAGCTGCTTGAAGAAAAAATATTTCGATTTCACGCACAAAGTATATGTATATCATTGACATAAATTTAATTGTTAAAATTCATTTAAGCGAAGACAGACAAGCAGACAGAATTAATTTTTCGAATGATTCGCTGGTATATTAAACCAAAGTATCAAACACAAATCAAGGTGTCAGAGCTGATGTCTATGGATTCTAATCTAGACTGAGAATAAAAGCTATTCTATTCAATCACAGTTTTTCAAGTAGAAATACATGGAATCGAACTATGCGTTAGAATAATTGGTAAGAGGATCTACGAAAATTTTATTAGCTCGTAATTAATTATAGATATGACCGAAACTAGTCCCAAATTACCTCAAAGTGCTAAAATCTGCGTTTCGAGCCAACAACATCACTTTAATGAGGGTCCCTGAACAGGACACCGTTAATGGGAACGAAAGAATATATCGCACTCCAGACTCAGCACTAGTAGACATGTAAAACTACACAAGCTGAGGACCATCACACATGTTTAGGACCCATTGTCCTTGAGATATTGAAATTAAATTTAAGTCTGATTGAATATACGATTAAATACACACAATTTAATTATAATTATATTCTATATTGATGTATTCTACAGATAAAGATATATAACAATGAATCAAATGTTTGGAATTTACTGCAGCAAAAATAGGATACATACCCATATAATGTATGTCAAACATTTAAATAAAACGATCTTCCAGTTTAAAACATGGTCACTATTTGAGCAGAACTTTGCTGGTTAATTATCTACATAGCTTGTGGTTCCTAAAGGAAATAATTAAAAATTAAATTATTTCATGTTGGTAGATTTTTTTGATTGTCAATAGAACAACTATGATCTCATCTCACGGAATCTGATGAAATATCGATATAGGAACAGACGTTCAGAAATTTGAAAACGGGCGGTTTTCCAATTGTGCGCAAATTATCAAAACTATATGAACACCTATCGTAAATAGTACTTTGTTATACAGATTATTATTTGAAAGGAGTACAGCGTACAGAATCGAATTTCACCACGATTGACCAAACAACAATTTAGCCATTTTACTACCAAATGAAGTCAAAGCACATTTAGTAAAAATAAAAGAAATTTGTATAAATACGGGCATTTCAAAACGAGCTGCGTTTAAAACCACTTTCGCTAAACAAAAATCACAATTTGGCTAGAGGTTAACTTGTTGCTTACCTGCCTCTCTTATAGTTCCTAAAAGGAATCGTTAAAAGAGTATTTCATGCGATTACATTTTTGGTATTCTTGGACTGGTCCTTATTTATACCGATTCTTGTCTAAAAGTAGTACAGAATCGAGTTTAATCGCACGTTGGGCCAAACGAGAATTTGCCCATTTTCCACCCAGATAAATTCAAAGCATTAATATAAAACAAACGTTTTTTTATGCGATTGCTATGTATAAGACCATAGCGAGTCAATTTATGTTCAAAACGACTTTCACTAAACATGAGTCACTATTTAAGAACCACTTTGTGTGCCATCATTTAAAATAAAATCAAGTCTATACATTTCGGGTATTGTTTCTCGAGCTTTTGATTAAGAATTAGTGCAGCAAAGTAATATTTACGATAGAGGTGTTCATAGTTGCAGTAATTTTGGTAATTAGAACACTACTTTCGTTCAGAAATTTGAAAACGGGCGGTTTTCCAATTGTGCGCAAATTATCAAAACTATATGAACACCTATCGTAAATA